>JBCFYV010011135.1:1880864-2174127 GCA_039000515.1 Timema cristinae | reverse complement strand
TTTTAAATGAATTAAAGTCTTCATTTGTATATTTGGACCAATAAAAAAATATATATATTATTGATATTCAATGGTCAACAATTCCTATTCAAATTTTGACTTCCGGTTAAAATATTCTGTATTTTATTAGAGGATGCACATCTTTAAATTTTAACCAATAAAATAGGTAATTATTGACTATTGAGTATAAAATGATAGAGATAGATCATTGTTGTACAAACATTTCCCCTAAGAGGTTGAAGGAAGGAGAAAACAGACTTTTTGAGAAATTACTTATTTCCTATTCAAAGGTAATAAATAATGATTGCATTAAAATTTAAGTAGAATTTATTTAAAACTAAAACTTATAAAATTGTATTAAAATATTTGCCAACATCTCAGAAACTGTTGGTTTTATAAAAATATATTTCATATAAAAGTTTGTAATTTTTAATAGTACCATTATTATTGATATTATTTTTTATTTCTATTATTATTATTATTATTATTATTATATTATTAAATCATCATCATCATCACCGCGTCTTACTACCTGTTCGGGATATACGCACTTACGCTAATGTGTGATGGTAGGGTGAGTGTGAGATGAAATGGAGGATATACAGTTTAACGTGGGATCCGAACCACGGTGGAGGCCTGGCATTCCACACATTCACAAGTTGTGATTAATACACGTCTTGTCAGAGGTGAAGGAAGGGTTTGGCAATCAGCTAAATCTGTGCATGGACTGAGGATTGAACCCCGGACCCCCAGCATAGAAAATAGTACTACAATTTTGCAATGCTAAGTTATTTAGTATCTCAAAATGTTGAGGGAATGGAAATTTCTGCTTTTGTAAAGTACCCTAAACTTCATTTTTATGGGAAAATGAAAATATCCCGTTTGTTTATAAACTCAATCAACGCCCAGATATCAATTTTAATCATAATCGTTAGAACAATTTTGAGAAAATCGATTTATTCTCTTTTCACTACTTTTAATTTTGGGGATGGAAAAATTCACAGACAGACCACATTGCAAATACCACTTTTTATGGTTCGGGGGGTCATGAAACTTCGATATCCATCCACATTTCAGGTTAGATTTTTTTACGGATGTAATGTTCGAAAAGTTATTTATATATATATATATATATATATATATATATTATATATGAGTATATATAAATATATAGTATATATAAATGAATATATATATAATATTATAGTTTTATATAATATATAAATGATATATATATATATATATAATAATATATATATATATATATATAAATAACTTTTCAAACATTACATCCGTAAAAAAATAACTTGAAAGTTATTAGTTTATAAAAATATGTTTAGAATAAAATATTTTATTATAAATAGATATACATATTTACAATAATAAGTAATTTCATATCAAATGATTTTGGAGTATGATAAAAAAAATGAGAATTAGGCATCAAACTGGAGCCTTAAGTCATTTTGCCGAAATATTGAGAGTATCGATTATGTTTAAAATATTTATAAATGTTTTGAAATGAAATTTAATCAAAATCATTAAAGCCGATTTTGGTAAAATCCATTTTTTTCTTTTTGGCCTTCAGTAAACTACCCTTAGTATTAGGGTTAAATATACAATTCCAAAGACTCCTCAGGACAATTCTATGAAAACCCTAGATACCGAGTTTTAGCCTGATCGGTAAAATAGTTTAAGCTCTAGTTGGAGGTACAAACAGAGAGACAAACAGACGGAAATACAAAAACCACTTTTTCGGATTAGGAGGGTATGAAAGGTCGAGATTCACCAAAATATCGAGTTTGATTTTTTTGACAATCACAATACTCTCTCTTCCTATAAGATAGCGAGAAAGTAAAAACGACTCTAATAAAAGATGAACCTATTAATTTTCTTTTTACTGGGTATTCCCTAGTAAAATGACGAAAATTTAACCGTAAGTCTAAATTTTAATACGAAGTGTTTACCATTGGGGACCCGATATCAATATTTTTTATTTTTCCAAACATAAAAATGAAGACGTTAATTCTTTAAAAATTAAATTATAAAATTTAAGACCATGAGTTAATAAATGTGTTACGTATGTATAGCGCCATTTTTTCTCGGGTTCAATGTTGTATATTATATTAAGAATTTTAACTAAATATTTCCATTTTTTAAACAATAGAACGAGAAAGTCCTTCCTGAGTTCCATACCATTTATGATTCAAAAGGACTAACAAACAATTGACAAAATCAACATCACATATTATTAAGTCAAACAGATTTGAATAAAATCCCAATTTTAAGTTTAGCTTCAACAGGTAAAAAAGACTTTAAATAAAATCAAAAATTTTAATTTCCTTATTTCCTGAAAGAACTAGCTAACAAACTTCCAAGATAAACGTTATACATCATTAAGTCAACAAGACTCTAAAGATGTCTCAATATTATATTATTTTATATTAGTTTTGTTAAAAAATTATAAAGTTCTACTATTGAAAAAAATTAAGTCTGAAAGAGAATTTATAAATGCATACTATCGAAAATTAAATTTTGTTCTGACATCATAAAAGACGTAGCAGGGTTACAAGAGTGGTTTTCCCTTTGCACTCCTGGAGGTATTATATTCGGTTAATTTTTTCAAAGATGGATTGGTAGGAGACGGGAAAAATAGTCGATGAGGGGACCAGTTTTTGTCCACGGTTCTTCTCGCATTAATATCGGAGGGGTTAGATTTTTTTTTACCTCAGTGAAAGAATTTGACCACCAAACATATCATGAGGATAGGGAAATATTTTATTTCAGATGGTGATGACGCCACACATTAGGGACTACCTGTAGTGTGGAGCCAACATAGCCAACATACATTGTAAACATTTGTTTAATAATTATTGTATCAAATTGTAGAAGCGTGGTTGCAATATACACACAAAAAAAGAGTTAAATAAATATTAAATAAACCTCATTTACACGCAAAATCATGAGTTAACTGAAAAAAGTACCTTAATTTAAGTTGCAAAAGCAAGTCTGCTAAATGTGCATTTCCTACGTGGAGGAATTGTTGCTCCTGAACAGGGGGGCTTGAACTCCCCGTTTTTATCTTGGGGGGGGGGGGGGCTGAGACTATCCTTCCCCAGTATTTACAAAGTTAACTCAAAACCAATGTTTAAAAACACACAACCTATACCATCAGTTTGGTAATATTAAATAATGAAGTTATACATTCTTATTTACAATTTTTTAATAGTAAACTGAAATGCCCTAATATTGCAGTTTATATTTTTCTCTCAAGAAAAAAGACCTACTCACAAAAGTAAAGAAAACAACACTAGGCCTATTTGTGATTGTCTTAAATTAAAAAAGATACCAGAATAGGAAAGCAAAAGTGTAATATATTGAAACATTTGACAGAGATAAGAACAAATTCATAACATTTCTCAGTTGAATTCTACGTTTGACAAGTGGCGGTATTTCAACCACACTTAAAATTTTATTTTTTCCAATCTTTATCCGCCATTATCAAATTAATGGACATTAATACTAACACAATTTCTGGTTTAGGTTTTAATTAAATATTTTACTATTTTTAAACCTACGTTAAACATTGTAGTGATATAATATTTGATTGTGTAGTATGCGTGGTTTGTAATAAAAACACTAGGTATTTAATCAATCCATTACTTTGCCCTCCACAATATGAGCCTTGACAGGTTTGATACGTGCGTACACTTAGTTTACCCTGATATGTAGACTTACCTTGCACAGTTCAACTATCGCAGACTGTAGGATAGAAATATAGCATGGGCATAGACAGGGGGATTATGGGGTTCAAACATCTCCCCCTCCCTTCAAGAAATATAGCATGGGCGTAGTGAGGGGGATTATGGGGTTCAAACATCTCCCCATCCTTCAAGAAATATAGCATGGGCGTAGTTAGGGGGATTATGGGGTTCAAACATCTCCCCATCCTTCAAGAAATATAGCATGGGCGTAGTGAGGGGGATTATGGGGTTCAAACATCTCCCCATCCTTCAAGAAATATAGCATGGGCGTAGTGAGGGGGATTATGGGGTTCAAACATCTCCCCATCCTTCAAGAAATATAGCATGGGTGTAGTGAGGGGGATTATGGGGTTCAAACATCTCCCCCTCCCTTCAAGAAATATAGCATGGGCGTAGTGAGGGGGATTATGAGGTTCAAACATCTCCCCATCCTTCAAGAAATATAGCATGGATGTATTGAGGGGGATTATGGGGTTCAAACATCTCCCCTCCCTTCAAGAAATATAGCATGGGCGTAGTGAGGGGGATTATGGGGTTCAAACATCTCCCCATCCTTCAAGAAATATAGCATGGGCGTAGTGAGGGGGATTATGGGGTTCAAACATCTCCCCTTCCCTTTAAGAAATATAGCATGGACGTAGTGAGGGGGATTATGGGGTTCAAACATCTCCCCATCCTTCAAGAAATATAGCATGGGCGTAGTTAGGGGGTTTATGGGGTTCAAACATCTCCCCATCCTTCAAGAAATATAGCATGGGCGTAGTGAGGGGGATTATGGGGTTCAAACATCTCCCCCTCCCTTCAAGAAATATAGCATGGGCGTAGTGAGGGGGATTATGGGGTTCAAACATCTCCCCTTCCCTTCAAGAAATATAGCATGGGCGTAGTGAGGGGGATTATGGGGTTCAAACATCTACCCCTCACTTCAAGAAATATAGCATGGATGTATTGAGGGGGATTATGGGGTTCAAACATCTCCCCCTCCCTTCAAGAAATATAGCATGGGCGTAGTGAGGGGGATTATGGGGTTCAAACATCTCCCCCTCCCTTCAAGAAATATAGCATGGGCGTAGTGAGGGGGATTATGGGGTTCAAACATCTCCCCTTCCCTTCAAGAAATATAGCATGGACGTAGTGAGGGGGATTATGGGGTTCAAACATCTCCCCATCCTTCAAGAAATATAGCATGGGTGTAGTGAGGGGGATTATGGGGTTCAAGCATCTCCCCATCCATCAAGAAATATATCATGGGCGTAGTGAGGGGGATTATGGGGTTCAAACATCTCCCCATCCTTCAAGAAATATAGCATGGGCGTAGTGAGGGGGATTATGGGGTTCAAACATCTCCCCATCCTTCAAGAAATATAGCATGGGCGTAGTGAGGGGGATTATGGGGTTCAAACATCTCCCCATCCTTCAAGAAATTTTCCCGAAGTTATTAATGTTGATAGCTAGAGTGTTAAAAAAATTCTGTTTGCTAAACTATTTATTTTAATTTGATTCTGCAGTCCTATCTTCAGAAATAGTAGTTCGTCTAGACTCTAAATTATCCCGATTTTCAAAAATGTGTCGGAGGAATACCACTTAAAACAGCTTATAAAGTCATCTAATTTTATAATAGAAATTTAGGCTATGAGCCTTCTAAATATATTTTTTTGGGTGGCTGAATTTTAAAATAATTCTTTAGCTTGACCACTCCAAATATTTCCTAGGGCATACAATTTTTGAACGTCAACTGGGAGCGAGAAAATTCCCTTCTCTCTCACACGAAAAAGGTTCCACTGCCATTTTTTTAAATAATTATTTTATCTCTCAGAATTTTTAGCACCATGTAAAACACATTAGCTTACAATTTGGAGCCCTCCCAAAATTAAATCCTCCCTACGTCCATGCATGAGACACAGTGTAGTCTTATAGTCTGCCAAGGAAAGACTTGCTACCTTTCAGGGTAAACGGAGTGTACATGTAAAACAGGCAAAACCTGTAGAAGTAAAGTAATTGGGCATGAGAAGTCATTGAGAAGTAAGAGAATTATAAAATTTTTTGAAATTTTCAAACCTTTTTGCAATAATTTGTTAACTAGAAATAATAGCGTATTCCCAAATGTAAACTATTAATATTATTCTTAATTAATGTGATTAATTTATGATCCTTGTGCCAAAAATCTAATTGAAGGCAATGAAAACTATCATATATTGTATGTACATATTTTATTATAAAATACTTTGTACGTAAATATTCCTTAGTCTGGAAATCCTGGGGATGTAACAGAATTTTAAATTATAGGCCTTATCGGCGCTGTTTGAAAGTGTCAAAAAATAAATTGTTTTGGCAGAAACCAGCTTGATTTAAAATTATTACTAGCCGTTACTCTTGATAATATATTTTAAAGTGAGAGTACACCAAAATGGGTAATAAATAGGCTTTAGTTATATTAGAGTAAGGAGGGCTCTTATTAACTACCTTAATATCTAATATCTACACAAATTACTACAACGACATTTATATATTCATGTGTTAAGCTGAGTTTCTATAGATGGTATGAACCGTAGGTGGGGAAAGTTCATATGAAGCATTATATGAGGTTTATAAACATTATTATATTTATTTCAAGACCATAGAAAGTGTGGGTGGGTAAATACTATGACTATTTCCTGATATCGATTTTTGTGTACAATATATGTTGAGAGACTCATAATATTCTAAACGTGATAGCAACAAAAGACATGTAATATATTTTAAATTGCGTTTTATCTTAAAAATTTTAACGAAGATTGTATCTTTATTTGAGAAATGATTCCTCAATTAAATATTATTGGAAGAACATTTTGATCTGTAAGTATTTTGACTCCAGGTGATTCACGCTCGAAACTAGCAATATCCATAATATTTTATATAATTTGTGGATAGCCTTGGCAGGCCGTAAGACCCGTGTCTCATTCACAAATATAAGAAATATTTCTTTGGTTGTAAGCATTAAACTATAACTACGATTTAAACATAACTCAAACTATCTTCTAGAGGCACCCAGTAATTAAAAATTTGCCACTAAAGAACCACTATAAAAAGTTTATGATAGCATAATATTTTCAGAATATTTACAGGTTAAAACAGTTTAAAATATTTTATAGGACTCCAAATTATACAAATCTTCTGGATGAGAACCACTCCAAATAACTTCTAGAAGAGGTTACTTTTCGTAAAATTTTCCAATTAATAACCACGTTATATAGCTTCTAGGGCCATCCAAATTTCGGTAAATGTATAGAGGAGGTCCCTTTTGAGTTTTTGGCCTCCTAAAAATATCTTCAAAAGTCATTCAGGGATAAAATTTTACCCAGTCAGGACCTCCAGACCCTCTTTATGTTGATCCCCCCGACTTTCAAAGAACATCCGGGGCCTCTGGTTGAAATCATTTGAATGTCTGCATTTGTTGTATAATATTGCTTCTCTTACGTGGAGGTATTGTTACAATGAACATAAAAAGAAACAGTTTAAATCAAGTGCTAGCACGATGCATCCCAAAGAAACACTAATTATACTTTAATCAAGTACAATTTTCTAACAAACAGACAAGTGATACTCTAAAAATGGACTATTTGAGTTTACTTTCTTATTATCTACCTTCAAAAAATTGAAACTCCATACAAATTTGAATTTTCAAACATGCCTTATAGTTTTATTATATGTTTAGATTATTCTAAGTCTGTCCAATTAATGGCGACTTGCTGATAATATTCTGTACATTTTGTACTATAATCTGTATTTTAAATAATTGGATAAACTTAATAACATTTTTAAAATGTTAGATTTTCAAATATTACCTAATAATTATGTTATTTTACAATTAGATTAGACTAATAAATCCTGCGAACTGAAATATCTGTACAGTATTTCATGTTCAATGCAATCTATGGCTAAACATTCCTCTATGGCAGTAAGGCAAGATGAATATATTGATATACATTGCTTGATGTTGTAAATGAAGCAAGAAAAATTCCTTTTCGTCTGTTTCTACCGTATGAAACTCTAGTGTATAAAGTCCACGCACGTGAAAATGAATAGCAGGTGTGTGAATAATGTGTAGTTAGTGCTCTGCACCAAGTTCGCCCTGACCGGTTCATTTATCTCCCTGTACATACGTACCCTACACACGAGCTGACGGATAAAGTGAAGGGTTTGAATGAATGTGCCACACAACGATATGAAGTTGCGCTTGATGGGGTAGTTTATCAATAACCCTGATTCTACAAGCAACAACCGTACAACTCCTCTAATGAATGTTTAGCAGATGTCTTCAACTTATTATACAAACAAAATGTTTAATAAGTTTTTATACATTACCAGATATAAAAACACAGTAAAGTAAATTATAGTTCATGATTTTAGTAGATTTATTTGTGATTGCTTTAACTTATAATATATAATGTTTGTTCTGTGTGTGGTGTTTATATATATGCATATTTTCATTGAAATTTAACTATTTACTAGGGGTCTGCATGATTGGGTTTTTTCATTCCAGTCGAGTATTTATAAATGCTCCCGAATTCGAGTTGAGTTCAAGTATATTCATAATTTTGAAATGTTAAAAAGTAGCTCTATATTAAAACACATGTTCTTAAAATATTAATGAAACCTATTTTTATAAATAATAAAGACTTTTGAAAAAAATAAGTTAAATAATAGAAATATAGGTTTTCAACTTAGAACTAACACTTATAAAACACAAATTAAAAATAAGAACAACAAATCTAATAAATAAATAATAAAAATAGTTTCAACACTCATGTCTTTAGGGACATTAAAATTACACTAACAATTATAAAAAATCTTTAATAAAACGAATAATTGCATGATGGCTTGGGAATGTAAAACAAGACAGTGTAGAAACTTTGTACAGTGATGTAAAGTAAGTGATAGTGAAGGAAGCCAAATTGAAAGGATAGTTACTTTAGGACTAGATAGAAACACGCACACTTCTCTCTTCATGTCTTCTTAAACTTTTACACTTTACACTTCTTCAAAACTTCCACAGTTGCACATCAATTTGAATTTTCGGGAATATTACTTTTTCATTAATATTTCTTCATATGAAAAATAAATATTTCCGAAAATTCAAAACAATGTGCAACTGTGGAAGTTTGAAGAAGTGGGAAGTGTAGAAAGAAAATAGAAAAGTGGTTTGTTTATATCTAGGCCTAACCTAACTCTACTTTCAGGTTGGCTTCCTTCAATATCATTTTGCATTATTGTAGAATGTTTCTACACTGTCTTGATCAAAGTTAATAAAATCGATGTTTTAATAAGCTGATATTTTTCTAATAAATGCTTCATTAACTTAATTTACCATACAAGAAACTGTAAGAAAACAATTAGAAACTTGAAGTGTTTCGTATTTCGTTTATTATTCCTTAGTGTAATCGTGCATGATCACGTCTTCTGTTCTATTTCCATTCCTCTATACGCAATTGCACATGCGCATTGTTCGGGCTCTCGTTAGGCATTATTTTATTGAGAAATATACTTAGATTCAATTTTTAATTCTTATAGAATTTGATGCTGATATTTTATAAATAAAAAATAATATTACTAAAATAATGTTTCTGGCAAACAATATGAAATAGTAGATGCCTTTTTAATATAAATGTGGTAGGTTTGGAAAATATGTATTGCAATAAATACGATTAACATTGATTTTAAACAGGTTAACCAACATAATTCAATAACTAAATAGTAACTAAACTTGAGCTAGTTTTGTAGCTGAACATATTCATTAATAAGAGTTTTAAATATTTTAATTTTGAAGACATTTAATAAAATAATATATTCTAAACTTATTCATTAATAAGAGTTTTAAAATATCTTAAGTTTTAAAACATTTAATATAATAATATATTCTGAACGTATTCATTAATAGGAGTTTTAAATATCATAAGTTTTAAAACATTTAATATAATAATATATTCTTGATATTGCATTTTTAAATTAACATAAATTATTATTATTTTACAAAGAGACCAGGTAAAAGTAGTAAAAAGTATCATTCATTTATTCAGTAATTTGTTTAGCTATTTTAATTTTTACTGCTTTTTCATGGCAATATAAGTAGACAAATTCAATCAAAATTGACAACATTAATGAATAAATTTACCAGTCTAAAGTGGTTTTAAAGTTTTATTACGTTATCAATGGGAAAATTGAAATTATTATTTAACACATAGTTGAGCAACAGAATGATTTATAAGTGTAAACGCTTATATTATCTCAATTAAATAGACTATGCTTACTATTGCATTTAAAAATTAATTATTAAGCTCGAAAATGACGAGACTACAAAACTTTCGATCTGATCTTGAGCTTAATCAACGATCTCTGCACGAAGCTCAGAATACGAGTACTTGCAAAGTCCTACTATTTACTTATATATACATATACATATATATCTACGATATTAGAGTTCAACTGCTAGGCTGGTGCACTTGCCATTTGTTTGTCTTCTCTGTTCCCTCTCTTTATCCTGGTTTAGCAGTTGGCTAAGTCAGTTTGACTGCCAAGGAACTTGATTGAAGCGAAAGTGATACTACAGAGGAGATAGGGTTCATTTCCTTATAATACATTATTCTATATAATATTTTGTATTACTGACTCTTAGCAGTGACCCTTTTATACACCATATTGGTGGTACGTGATGGTTCTCAGTTTTTAGTTCCCAACAAGCGTGTCCGGTAATGAACCAGTGTGTCCGTGAGTTAACCAGGGTGTCCACGAGTAAATTAGCGTGTCCAATGAGTGGGATAGCGTGTCCAGGAAAGGGTTAGCGTGTCCGGGTGATCCTGGGTCTCTGGTCAGCGTTGTTTTTGTTTACAAGTGTATTGGTGACCATTGTAGGATTTACGTGAATGACCCGGGTGATGTAGGTATTGACTATTAACGTTGTGACTGTGATGATAATGAACAACATTAGTGAATATTTTTAGTTTATGATTTGTCATTATGTGTTTTATAGTTATTAATATTTAATTTAACTTAATTCTATTTTAAGTGTATGTTTATCCTTTACTGAATACACTATACCCCTATCTAACAATCTAAACTATTGTGTAGCCAAGCAATGTAAACCTATTATTATTTTATGATTAATGAAGGATTCCCATTAGTATGGTACTCTTAGTATATTAGAGATAATTTTGTCTCCTCCCTAAAATTTGATATGGTTGTGAAAAACTGTGAAATATTTGATTATATTCTTGTCAAAATAGTGCATTGTATAGTGTCTAAATTGAAGAAATAAAAACTTGACTGGTAGAAACAAAAACATTAGATTCCAAAACAAATAAATTTTGTCAAATTAGCTCATAATTAGCGCATTGAGTGGTAATCCTTGTTGTGCCTCACTGTTCAGTCGGCCCTTGTATCTTCTCCTCCGTACTTGCACAGGCGGCACCAGGGAGGCTAAGGCTGGGAATCCTAGTCCCTCTTGTCAACAGGCGTAGCGCCCTGTCTACAAGGAACGGTCTGACACTGTACAAGCGTTGCTCAGACCTATCCTCGACTATGCGTGTCCTGCTTGGGGCCACCTGCGGACACGTATATAGGAGATGCAGGCGTTCCAAAGCGTGTGCCTGAGGTTCATTGTGGTATGTCTGGAATGAGAATCTACATCGCAACATGGATATTCCTACCATCAGGAACACTTCCGGAAGCTGGCGCAATCCTTCTACGACAGAATTACCGATGCCACCAATCCTCTTATCCAGGGGATTAGGAATTACGTCATCGACCCTGGAGGGTGCCATCGACGTCCCAAAGCCCTGCTAGAATAAGTGAGATGTGTCATAGTGGTTTGGGAGGCTCTCACACATCCCCCCATAGAGTAGTGTCTCCCACGTGACTCTAAGACCCCTTATTTGGTTCCCCAACATACTTTCCGTTTTCCCCCACTAATATTAATAATATGCATTTCTTTGTTCCAGAACTTCGCGAAAGCGACAACCCGTCTTTAGAGCCCAAAACCGTACGGTGTGACCAATTGGTCGGTACGTGTTGGAACTTGCTCTCGTGCTCCACTTCAGGGAACACCATAGCATGTTATTGTGATTGTGATTGTAATTGTGATCAGAGGCCAGTCGGGGAGTGGCTAGCCAATTCGAGTGCGTCGTTTGAAAGAGCTTAATAAATTGTCGTGTTTGTAAAGAGCAATTTTGTCTGAATCTCTCTCCTTCCACTGTCATTTTTTACTTCAAACCGTGACTCACGTTGCAGGACTATATCCTACCTCCCCCCACGACTCACTTTCCGGGATCTATCCTACCACCCACCGGACTCACGTTACTTGGCTCTACCCCACCTCCCACCTGCGACTCACGTTACTTGGACTTATACCATACCTCCAACCGTGACTCACGTTGCTGGGACTCTATCCTATCCTCCCACCGTGACTCACGTTGCCGCGACTCTATCCTACCTCCACCGTGACTCACGTTCCCGGGACTCTATCCTACCTCCACCGTGACTCACTTGCCGGACTCTATCCTACCTCCCACCTGCGACTCACGTTGCCTGGACTTACCTACCTCCACCGCGACTCACGTTGCTGGGACTCTATCCTACCTCCCACCGCAACTCACGTTACCGGACTCTATCCTACCTCCCACCGTGACTCACATTGCCGGGACTCTATCCTACCTCCCACCGCGACTCACGTTGCCGGACTTACCATACCTCCAACCGCGACTCACGTTGCTGGGACTCTATCCTACCTCCCACCGCAACTCACGTTGCGGGACTCTATCCTACCTCCCACCGTGACTCACGTTGCCGGGACTCTATCCACTCCAACCGCGACTCACGTTACAGGTACTCTATCCTACCTTCAACCGTGACTCACGTTGCGGGACTCTATCCTACTCCCACCGCGACTCACGTTGCCGGGACTCTATCCTACCTCCCACCGGACTCACGTTCCAGGACTTTACCATACCTCCAACCGTGACTCACGTTGCCGGGACTCTATCCTACCTCCCACCGCGACTCACGTTGCTGGGACTCTATCCTACCTCCCACTGCAACTCACGTTACCAGGACTCCATACTACCACCCATCGTGACACCCATGTTGCTGGGACTCCTTCCTTTTACCTATCCACCCTTCCCATCTGCTTGTCCTTGTCACCAGTGATTCCACGGGATGGTCTACACTCTACACCCACCACTCCAGCAAACCCACACGTGTCTGAACACAACTTCATCGTCATCGTGACATCAACCAGTTACTCCCAAAGCCAGAGCGAAGGATAAAGCCTTCCACTAGCACGTTGATCAGTATCAACTATCCCTATTTGGATTATCTGACTCTCGTTTATTGTTCTGATGGACAGAATAAAGTTGACTCTTTGAGTACTGACAATTTATTATGGTTAGTTAACGTCATGAATAGGAGTGCGTCATGCGCAGGCGTGTATGGGGAGTAGTGGAGCCTCATAGACCTCAAGCACAACGAATACGGACACACTTATCATAGAACAGCTACTGCTATGATGGTTTATATCCAATCTAACTTTACTCAATATGCATACCTACCATCACAACTTATATAATACCTTTAGAACAATCTTTAATCCCACTATTAAGTAACATCTAAAGTCCATTCCAAAATCCGTCATATCAGTCGCTTTTCCAATCACCCACAGGGGTATTAAGAGGGTAACAATTCAGTCTACCTCATTACACTCAATCTCTATCTTTTCAAATATTGCACGACAATAGTGTCTTGAGAAAAGGTTAGTCTTAAATTAATACTTTCCAATCTGTTATTGATTCAAGTTTGTTTGTATCTAAATGATTAAGCCTTGCCACTGCTTGTTATAGAGTTGACCTCAATGACCACAGTTAATATTAACACACAAACACTCATGATTGACCAATTGTTTGAAGGTAGCTAGCTTTGCGTAAATACACACTCTTCTTTATATTACTATAGCAGTGGAACTTCGCTTGCCATATTAAGTAGAAGATGTGACGATTACAACTAAAAAATTATAGCATGAAGGTTTGGAAATAATTAGAAATAAGAGAAATATACAACTATAACGAATCAGTTTAATTAAATGTAAACATGATAAAGAGAATTACGTGCATTTTAAATTGACATTATATCAAACAGTCCATTGTTATTAAAGATAATTTTATTCAGTTACCATAGTAGTATATTTCCTCAAAGGCATGCATAGAAATAAGTACCTGGATGACTAGGAACTAACATAAGTAAGATTGAACAAATAGTTTATATTAGTCTAGTAACTATATAAATAGGGATCAACATTCATCCTTCTACGAAGGAGCGTCTGCCTCAACATAGAACCAGTCAAAATAAAAAGGCTACCAATATTAATTTAAAGTTAAGCCACAGTACATAAAGACAATACAGCCTAACTAATACCAGACTAAGACCTTAAAGATATATTCATGATTAGTAATGAAACTATGGTGAATGAAAACAAGGGATATTAAATCCTAATTTTATAGCGTTACTATGAAGGAAGTTATAATAGCTAGCTTGAGTTAACTATTTATGAAAACATAATACTAAACTCATAGAAGAGGACCTAGCATATTACAAATAGTAAAGAGCGAGCTAACGGGTATCTATGCTGTTAAATTACTATGGCTTGTCAATTCATAATAAGTACTGCTTGGACATTCAACAGTATATTTATATATCCACCCTAACTTGGGCACACAATAAATAGTACAAAAAAAATTGTTTTACTTAATAGAAACGGTGTCTGAAGGGGGCGAGGACAAATCAATATCCCCGTGGGCCCCTACTACGAACTAGTAGCGCTCCACAGGCTGCGCACTGTAAATAGATAAACAAAAAATAGATAATAGTGACTTCTATATGTACCTTTACTAAACTTTTAGTTCATTCATCATATACCGCAATGTCATCATCAACCGCAAATCCCCCCTTTTCCAGGTATGTAAGTTAAAACCTTTTTGCTTGGAACATGTTTTCGACTCAAAGGAAACTTTTAATAAACATAGACTTATTAACTCATTACCATTATCGTTTACCATATTATAATCTTACCTTCATACTACTCTCTCTGAATTCCCTTTTCAGGTAAACATCCATTTGTCTCTTTTAACGAGATAATTCTTTCACTTGGTTCACATGCATTAATTACTTCATTAAGTTTATTCCAAAACTACACTCTCACATTCTGATCTTCGCTCTCCACTGGAGCATAACTATCAACCAACGTAATTCTACGAATGACTATTTTCATACGTACTTATAGACGCCTAAATGACACTAACTCATATATTCTCACAAACAGCTTTACTGTTGTGCTTAGGATTAAACTTTCTCCTTGATTTCCTTTTACCCATTCATCCACAGCCGAACACAGCTCCAGGCTACCATCACAAGTCATCAAATCATCTTTCCCTTTCTGCCGGGTTTCACATCATACAGAATATCAATTTGTCTTCCAATAATCTCCTCTAACAATTCATTCTCTTCAACAAACATTCCTCTTATATTCCACATTCCATTAATCCATGTTCCCTCCTGCTTGTTAACAAATGGGAGCTTCTTAAAAATGTAGACATTGTTAAAATATTTACAATTTTATTTGAGTTATTCATTACAATACACACCCAGCTCCATAGTATTGGGGTTAAAGAACCTTGCTAACAGCCTCGGGGTCCAGGGATCGTTTCCTGGCCGGTACCCTGGATGTTTTGCCCAAAAGGGGAACCACCCCAATGGTCACTTTGGTCTGGTTGTTTAGTATCATATCAATGAGAATATTAGAGAAGGTCTCCAACAATATGTAACTTATAGCTATTGGAATAAAAGTTTGTCAATAAAGAGAGATGGAAGAAAGCTGACAGCGAAGCTTGGAAGATAGAAATGATCTTCAAGCTATGAGTGAATCCACTCCAAGTAAAATATTCATATAAAAATACTCCATGTTAGTAATATCCCACAAGCGAGCAATACCGACCGATTGGCCACCTCATGTTGGTGAAGAGAGTGCCAACATTGGAGATAGAAGGTGTAATATGATCAGAAAAATGAACCTTTCGGTCCAGGACATCTGGAATTATAGCCAGGAACACTCACTAATAAACTGGAGGCTCTGAGATCAAGCCCAGGACCTCTGGATCCATAGCCAGGAGATCTGATACTAGACTGGAGGCTCCAGGTATCGAACTTAGGACATCTGGAATTATAGCAAGGAACCTAGACTGGAGGCTCCAGGTATAGAGCCCAGGACATCTTGATCTAAAGCCAAGAACTCTGACCACTAGACTGGAGGCTCCAGGTATAGAGCCCAGGACATCTTGATCTAAAGCCAGGAACTCTGACCACTAGACTGGAGGCTCCAGGTATAGAGCCCAGGACATCTTGATCTAAAGCCAGGAACTCTGACCACTAGACTTCAGGGCAGTCATAATGATATTCATAGCCATTAAAATAACATCTGGACATGCCAATCGAACTCAATGAACCCGAAGCTGTGTAATCAATAATAATTCATGGTATCCGATTATTTGTACGCGTCCATCACAGACTTTCCCTTGAGCCACGAGTGAATAAAGAGCCTGAACATATGATGCAACCTGTATAGCTCAGTGATTGAGTATTTTTTGAAATCGTGAACCAATGGTCCTGAGGTCGTTTTCCATCTCCAGGTGTCATTTTTCAACTAATTTAAATATTAAATGTCTAAAAGCCATTGAAATCTCACTTAAACAGTCTTAAACAAGCTCACGGTCCAGACGGAATAGAATGCGGCCGTTGTCCCTTAGCTTGGTGATTCCTAAAGGGCTCCTCCACGCTCTCTACCGAGCGGTACTCGACTTATGCCGTTTGTGGCGTCAGACACGGTCCAAAGCATAACAAACCAGTCTCTGTTTCCTGACCCTGCTTCAGAGGCCATGGTGCGTGTAAAACCCTGACTCCAGCCAGGTTCCAGGTTCCACGGTGTGGTTGTTTCTCCCTTAGCTGCACGCAATCAACCCTTGATGGAAGTCCCTGGAGAGCAGTCTTAGCCGCAAGACCGCCCTCTCCCCCCCCCCCCCTTCTAGACCACTCACACTGGGGATAGGACCTGGTTGTAGTCATGCCTGCAACAGCGACAGCTACGTGCAACTTTCACTCCCCCCCACCCCCGTCACACTTCACATTATGGGGAGGAGTGAGTAGAACACTTTTAGGTCTGAAGTCTAACTTGATAGCTCTATGGATGTGTCCGTAGCTAAGTGAACTGAATTAAATTAGGTTACATTAATTGAATAGTTGTATCTAGACATGAGAATCAAACCAATGATGCCTGGTTCCATTTCCGTGGTCAAGTGTCGTTCTTAAAATAATTTAAAGTAATTCGAACCTTACAGGATGAATATTAAACTAATCACAAACTAAGACAAAGTCTTTATGGGTACAAATAAGACAGAGAATGATAATATTCGTAGCTACAAGTATAATTACATACAGCTACAAAGTTTGGCTTCTGAAAGGAAAATCTGAAAGAGAGTTATTCGTTACAGAAATATATTTATGAAGACGCAACACGGGATGATATGGAAGCAAACAATCACAAATTAGTCTATTAAAGAAGTAATAGGCCTACATACACTATCATAGACAATATAATAAGTAGACAACTTTCACGCTGTGGACACTTATAAAGAATGAGAAAGGAAAAATAACAAAAACAAGTGAACAAGGGGAGATATGGAGACCAATAAAGAATTGGAGAGAAGTAGGCATAGACAACGAGATACGAGCAAGAGGAATAGAGGAAGAACAAGAAACGATCGAAACGGATGGAGATTAGGTATCATATAATAAGACACTTTAATCTCTAAAAGCCATTAAAACGTATTTGGCTAGAACGTAGTTAATGATATTAGTAATTGAAAACAAAATTAGAAATCTTAGAACAAATTTATAATTTTAAAATTTTTTTAATTTTTTAAAATTAAGTTAAATCTTTTTTTATAGAAACACAAATGCCCCTTCATAGCGCATAGCCAACATTAAATTATCTATTTGAAGGATTACATCGCATTTTCAAAGTGCTCAAAACTTAGTTATGACAAAGAAACACATTTTATAGAACCATTATACATTTTTTATAAAACAAAATCATTTTTGTTATATAAATATATTATTCATAAATGTAAAAATAAAATTTTTATGCACAAAGTGTTAAAATATAAATATAGTATTTAGTTAATTTCAAACTATTATTTCAGCATCTAAACTGTGTTTTACCTAGCTAATAGCTTCACTTTAACTAACTAAACACAGCCTAACCTAGCAAATGTTTTCTAGACAAAGGTAGTTAATGTCACTTTCTCTACTGCCTCTAGTACAGTTAATGAAATGAACCAACGTTGTTTATAATCTAAGATATTTATTAGTGAAGCTCTATGTTCCTTGGTTACATATTTGTATTACGGTATGAAGTGGTTTCGTCCAGCGCTTCATACGGGAAACCAGAGTCTTAATCAAATTAATGACGAATCTCTGTACCTGATTTTCTCTCTAAACAACGGAGCCTCCAGATTGCAATTAATAGTAACCACTGTGCTCAGTTCGTGTCAGAGTAACCAGGAATAATGATAGTCTCTGCGCCTCTTCTATTCGATTACAGATAGAGCCGAGAATCACCCGGTTGTTGAAGAGCGAGTGTTGATATAGTTTGGGAAAATACTGGCTCATCATCAATGGTTCACTTTGAATTAATACTTTCCAGTAAATATTAAGTATTTCATACTTTAGTTACATGTAAAGCTCATCTAGTCAGGATTATCTGTGATAGATAGTTCGTGGCTTGAATCCTGAACTTTATTATTACTAAATTGTTTCCTATTTCTCCTCAGGTGAAAGCAAGTACATTTCCTCTAAGTTATACCATCCCAGTTAATCCTTACTCAATTATTGTTATCAATTGATTATAACCTAAACAGGAGGTGGGGGTACATATACTGTATCCATCCTCTACGTCCTCTAAAATCCAACCCCCAACCCCCGTGAGTAGAAAAGTACCCCCAGAGTGTATTGTTTATATCTAGACACTTAATGAGAGAATCGCCTTGTGTGTATTTTTAAGTTTAGAGTTTATCTGAAAGTGTTCCACTTCTTTTTATTTAAAGATATGTGTAGCTTTGATATTATGCTTTTGTTTTAACATTACTGACTAACAGTACTAATATTAATCAAAAAAATCAAAAATATACTTAAAAGTTTGTTAAAGAATTTACTCTCTACTTAACACCCACTAAACATTTGGTTGATTATAGCGATATATTTGTACTCTCATATTTTCATATAAAAAACCATACTCCTCTTTATTATTTATGGTATACCATCACTATCCTACATTTTTCTCACCATATTTTGGCTATATCTTTTCCACATTTCCTTTATATATCTTGTAAGCAATATTTGTCTATATAATATCTTCCTTAATTTTGCTACATCCTCTACAGTTTACACCATATCTTTGCTACACCCACAATATCGTATGCTAATACCAACGTCAAGATTCAGTGCTAGGCAATGTAAAATATATCACGAAGGATCTAATTGTCAAATTGATTTACATTGAGGTGTCTAACTCTTATCGTTAACTATTAATAAATAATTAGTAATAAAGGCTCCCTACTTTAATTGTTTTTTATAATGTTGACTCCTAAAGTAGATAAACAATCTATGATCCTTGGTCTTCCCATGACATCTCGAAACGTAGAGTAGCTTACACACGATTCATCAATATCATCATTACCAACTTTGCCTTAAACAATGAGTGATATGCCCTGATCTGGGCATGAGCTTAAATAGATTAGTGGTAGGACATTTCAATGTTAACCAATGGTGTCTGATCCTATTTCTATTTCACTGTATTATTTATCAACTATATTTAGTTTAATACCCATGACCTGAAAGATATTCATATTAAGAGATAATATACTAATACATTTTTAAAACTTTTTTTACAATCAAAAGTGAGAGTCAATACATTTCCAAATTATTCCGTCCCTAAGTGGACGTGGTTGGAACATATGAAGCCATGTTCCTCTAGTCCAACAAAACATGTTCCTGCTAATGGGAGTTTAGTGTCTGTTGAACAAGAGAGAGAGAGAGAGAGAGGGAGAGGGAGCCCTGAGGTTAACACGGACACTTCTTGGACAGGCGTCTTTCCTACAGTCTTCAAGCGCCTCAAGCGGGACAGCAGACTGTAAACTCGAGAAAGCAATCGACACGTGTGAGAGAGAGAAGGGAATAGAATATGTCTCAGTCCCACCCAACTTTACTACCGGTGCCGAGAGAGCCTTAAGTCCGAGATAAACCAGATTTAATGATTGGTATTATGTCAGTATTGATGTGGTTTGTATAGAATATTTATAGTAGTACGAAAGGGCTGTGAAGTAAAAACTTGTATTAATTTGAGGTCAACATTTATCGTACATTATTATTTATTATAGTAATTTATTATTTACTATTAGTAGTTTGATGAAATGTACACCTCGCTCCTTCCATTCAATAAAAACTAGGTAGGCTCTACATACATCTTTTTAAGAATGATGTCTTGTTCTTATCGTTACTCTGTCCCGACAGTTCCATTTATATTTCAAGTTGAAATATTTCTCATAATGTTTGCTTGGATGTGTAGTTTGTATTTTATCTCTATGATCACGTTATGAATAAAACAAATCAATACTATATTTTATAGTACACTAGATTGATTGAGAATAACCGTTGTTCGTGTGGTTTAAAAAAAGGGGATATTAGATTTGAAAATAACGATTTTCCTGCCACGGTTCTACAATGGTCTGATGAATATTTTTATTTAACACAGCGTCTTACTACCCATTCATGTTATACGCATAGGTACTAATCACGCTGATGGCATAGGGATGAGGTTGATTGAATCTAGAGGGAATGTCCCCATATTTGCATAGAGGAAATTAGAAAACTACCCTCAGTACAACCGACTGGGATTTGAACCCCGATCTCTTCGACAGCCTAACCCAAGAGTAATGCCTTAGGCCATATAGTCACCGACGGGGATGTATACTAGATAGCTAAACATCTCATCATTAAGAGTATCTGAGAGTACATGAGTCCTCGTCCACAGAGTTGTAGATCACTGTGAGTACAAAGTCCTGAGATCAAGGTTCCTACAAGTTGAATTAACCTTAACTTTTTAAACCCATCTTTACGAATGGACAGGAAGATTCAGTCACAGGTCGACAAATAAATCAGCATCAATAAGCGAATTGAAAACAAATGACAGTAAAGGAGACGTTCGCCATTTTCCAAACACTTACTATCACTTCCTATGAAGTGTTAATTTATAAAGCTATGTCTATATTTATGAAAAAAAATTAAAATTCTTTATATTAAATTTAAATGAAGAGTTTTATTTATATGGATCTAATTGCTCTATTTATTTAAATTCTTCATTTGTTTGATATGCTATCAGGTAAGTACCGACCCGGAGAGTGAACACAAGAACGAACTTATCTCAATGACTGTGAAGGCCGGCCCAGAATGCTAAGCTAGGCTAAGCTGTGCTGTTATGTGCTAAGACTTTGTCAGTTTGGGTTCACACTCATTGCTAAACTAAGCTAATCTATACCCTGATTTGATTGGAAGGCCAAAAAGATGTGCTGTAGCAACTGTTTTGGAAGATGAAGACATTTTAGGAGTTGGAGGTTTGAATTGTTCAATTAACGCTTCTATTTTAATATAAAATCATTTATTAAATTTAAAACTTAATAGAATATTACTTAAATACACGCGAAAAAAACTGAAAATAAAACTTCTTCCCTTCTTTGGTTATTTTCACCAAAACAGTACCGCATCTGTTCAACATGGGGCCCAAGCTGCGTTATGCGCATGCGCACCGTAAGATGGCTCAAGATGGGAGATGGAAAAATTGCCAGTCAGTAATCGGTAAAAACATTGCGTGGCTTAGCAAGGCATAGCTTAATTTAGCGTAGATTAGCTAAGTTTCCTGTGTGAACCGGCCTTAAGAAGGACTAATCTAGGCAGAGTAGAGATACGAAGACAAGGGCTATGTAGAGTAGGCTATGCATTAATTAACATATTCATTTTTAATTGTAATTTAAAAATGTCAGCTAGTCATCTAGGCTAGAAAATAATAGAATTATATAATTGGGACTTGGAAATAAACGATTCCCTGTTTTCCTAAAATATGTTTTGTTTGTTTGCAGGGAAATTTGTTTACTCCCGAGACTTGACTATCCATCATCCAAACCTTGGTCTGTTAATCTGCGTCAGGTTATATACAAGTATTATTATTATTATTAGCACTGCATCTTACTACCCATTCGGGTTATACGCACTCACGCTTAGGTGTAATGGTAGGGTGATTGTGAGATGAAATGGAGGACCTAGAGTTTAAGTGGGAAACCGAAACCATGGTGGAGGCCTGGCATTCCCCACATTCACAAGATGTCTTGTTTAGAGGTGAAGGAAGGGTTTGGTAATCAGATAAATCTGTGCGGGACCGAGGATTTAACCGCGGACCTCCAACACAGAAATCTGACATCTTACCCTAGATCACAAGGTCACTCTTCTACAAAAGTGATTTATGCTTGTGACTGTCTCACCGTTTGTCCGCATATATTAACGCATTTATTCACTCACCCCTGGGATTAGGTAATTACAACCCTTAGCTTGACGCAATTATTAATAAAACAACACCCTAATTGGTGGTCACGTTCACAAAACGCCAACATCATATATTTTGTCTTACCGATGATGGGGAGGTTTGGGTTAGAAGTCTGTTAATATGTAATTATTAGGGTATTTTTCCCAAAATATTTTACTACTAGATCTCCAGGTAAGTGAATGTAATCTAAATTTGGCCTCTGTTCCTAACTGATTAGTGTTACTAATTACAGATAGAAATATTGAGAAGTGAGACGTACCGCTAGATATAATTACCCAATTGTTCATGTGTCGGAATACCTGCTACGAACATTTTCTTAAAATATTCAACAACGACTTCATAATAATTACAAATTTTCTTGACTTAATTAATTGTTATTTATAATTCACATTAAAAACATTTTTTATCACTACGTTTTTCCACTATTTCGGACTATACGTATGTATATGTACTATGTCTTATGTAGTAACAATTTAATTATTTTAGAGATTTGAAAATATATATTTAGATAAAATGTGCTGGTATATGCGTGGAGGAAGAGTGGAAAACAACTTTGGAAAAACCACTCTCAGTACACGTGACCATGATTTAAACCCTGATGACCCCACCATAAGCAATCTAATCTACTGCAAAATAGCGCCTTAGACCATGCAGCCACCAAAACTGGTTCAAAGTCAATTAATTGAAAGTTAATTGATGGTTTTACCTTTAATTATATATCATAATAAGCAAACCAAATAGTGGGAATTCAAAAAACTAAATAATATCTGTCTCGGTGGGCACATATTCTAGTCTTGCTGCCAATGACTTGGAGTTTGTAGTTCTAGTCCCAGCTGGATGTATTGAGGGTGTTTTTTTCCTATATGGTCTCCTAAGCTACCCCTCGAGATATATTTATATTTCCTTATAAATTCTACCTACATAACCTCACTCAATTACTGTGTTAAATACGGGATAGCAAATATGTGAACATTTGAGAGTAGATGCGTTGTAATCTGTTAACGGAGTACCCCACCACTAGACTGTTTGTGAGAGGCGCCATCTAACCGTCTATAACGCAACAAACATGCACATCAATAGCAATAAATGTGAGTGCTCCCATCACGTCTAACAGTGTTGAGAGGGATGTTTATCATTCTGTTAGTTATTGGATTAACAAACCACAACTGACGGAAGTGTTTGTGGGTCAGCCAACATCCGACAAGACACGTGGAGGGGTACAAGTACGGAATGTTATGGTTGTCAATACTCTATTAGTCAAACACTTGCCCTCCAATGATACTGATCAAGGGACTAAGAGTATGTACTTCAATGTGAGCTTACGTTGAAACTCTGGGTTGAAGTTCTCTTCGTACACATGATATTATTTATTTAAATTATATTCATACCAAGTTAAACTATGGGGATTAAAACGTTATAGCTCTACAACTACTGTTTTAAGAAACAATGAATTTAGGTTTTGAAATTTTTATAAAAAATAAAATGTATAGTACAAATGATTTTATAACATTCGAAAAATGGTCAATACTGTTGTAAAAAGTATGAATAAACACTTTTTTTACTTTTATCAAATGTATAAAAGTCACTCAAAAACAAATTGTTATATTAATTTATTTATGAGCAGAATTATATATTTTGATGAAAATTATTATAATCTTTCTTATGAGTGACCGCCTCATTAATATCAATAAATGTTAGTTTATATATATCAATGGACAAAGCAGCAGATATACCTTCCACAAATGCAATCTAGCGAAGAAACACTTTTTTTATAATAATAAATCACTATAATAAATGTTATTTATTTAATACTATTGAAATAATAAGTATCAATTTAATTAAAAAATACGAGAATTCATTTGAGAACTCGAGTTTCATATATAAATAAATTATAAATCGTATTATTTGATGGATTTAGAAATATATGAGAAAGATTAGGCCTACTTGGGATTTTAAACATTAGTCTTGGTCCTTTCAATTGGTATTTATCACATGTATCGTGAAAACATGGTTCACTAAGTGTAGATATCCTTACTTATAGGATCTATAACATGAATTGGTGGACATGCAGGATAGATGTCAGGTTTGGTGGTCGTCGTAACATCACAGTTTGAACCTCGTATAGGTGTATACATGTTGTTTCAATCCTATTTGATTTATTCCTCTCTATCACGCAAGTGTGGCTGCATTTCCTCTAAATTCTAGCTAAGTCAAACAACTTGGTTATAGTAGATAAAATATGATATATTGGGCAGGCAGTAAGAATAAATACATAAACAATTCTTACCAAACCAAATTTGCTAGTTTTTTCTTTAAAAACAATTTTTTTACGATGATGGGGATATATGTTATTACACCTCTATATTGAAATTATCAATTTAATGAATTGGACAATTTTCTGCTCATTCCTTGAACTAACTTTTCTTCGCTGAGCATTTCACTATCTGGGCAAAAGTTGAATTAAATCCTGCCAACTTCATAAACTGGATCTTATTGTATTATATACTACAAGCTAAACGGAAATAAATTTTAAAATATTAAACCTACCCTGCCTAATTTTAGGAGACCACTTGGATAAGCATCAGAAAACATATCAATTTATTTAATTGATTCTGATACTGTGGAATATCTCCTTTAAAATGGTAGCATATTTATTCTTACTATATTTAAAAATTTTAATTTTAAATTAGTAATTAATTTCTAACCTCTGCTGAAATTAAATTTTGTCCTCACTTTTTCTTTTTGGTTGTCAAGTGTAGTATATATCACATTGTATATAATATCAGTAATTTTTTATTGTTAAGAGATTTTTAATTTATGTTGGCTAACCCAGTTAAGTTGCATGGACTTTTTTTTAGTTTTTCTTCGTTTTCCGAAAATAATTTTTTTCAAATCTATGTTCTTTTTCTCAGGAATGATACAACTTTAAATGGTTTACTCATGTAAACCAAATGTCCCTGTATAAAGTGAGAATTAAAACAATTCAAATATTTTGAAATATCTTTAAAAATGTGTAAAATAAGGAAAAAATAATTTTTAATAAATTGTAAGTACATTAAAACATTTAGTTCTGTTTATGTAAAAAAGTATAAGCTTTTAATATAAAAAGACCCAAGTTGATATCTTTGACAATTACTGAGAAAAAGGTACAATCGTTAACATGATAGGTATAGGCCAAAATGGTCCCTTTAACCTAGTGCACAATTCATCAACTGGACTAGGTTTTCCAGTTTGTTAAATGTACAGAAGGATAGGTGATTTCACGGAATGGGCAACATTTGTCCGATTAATGAACTGGGCTGAATTATCAAATGGGATGTAACTTATGTTTATATTTATATTTTAAAATCTAAAACGCCACCATTATGTTATAAATGTATATGCCAACACTTTTACTTTCCTTTTTTTGTATAGTAGTTCCGTATAATCAAGATGATGGTAATCAATGAAATAGTGCTCTAGAGAATTTAAGTGAAATGCATTCTTATGTACTGTAACCTCCGTTTATCCTTAGATGTAATGTGTATACCTTTATTGGTCCAACTATGGTGTAGCCTAAACTATATAGCCATAGTGGAATCACTCAAAGTAAAACTGATATTTTTCAGGATGGACAGAGTGTATCTCTAAATATAAACAAGAATATGTGTTTGTGTGTCTATGAACACTAGGCTCCTCCCACTCCGGTGGCTGCATAA
This sequence comes from Timema cristinae, assembly GCA_039000515.1. Classification (NCBI taxonomy): domain Eukaryota; kingdom Metazoa; phylum Arthropoda; class Insecta; order Phasmatodea; family Timematidae; genus Timema; species Timema cristinae. The sequence goes on along the minus strand of JBCFYV010011135.1, from coordinate 2,147,944 downwards.
TCCAAGGTCTGTTCTCGCAATAGGCTAGACAAACGATGACGGGGAAATTGGCATTGGATGTACTGAGGATGTTCTTTCCATTTTCCCTCACACAATGCGGGTACATTTTCTATAAATATAGCCTTACTAATCCTTAAAGCCATTAGCGTAATTATTACATAAAGCATACCATGAACTGGTAGCAAGACACGGTATTAAAAAATAAGGTTCTAAAACCAAGAAACTAAGCATTCTGGTAATGCACCACACTACCTATTGCGGCGTATGGGTACATTTCTGTGATTGGCTGAAATTAGTCACGTGACTATTCATCCACATTGTCTGATTGGCTGTTGGTTTTCTCGCTCCCCTCCCCTCCTCCTGGCCACCTTCTGACACCCTCCCCTCCTCCTGACCTCTTTTCCGTGTTCCAGACATGTTGGTTCTTGTTACAAACATGTTGGTACTTGTATTTTCTTGTTTTATTGCTTATTTATGTATACTCATAGCTTTTTTATGTATGAATATTTCTTTTTTATTGAAATGGAAGGTTTTTTATTCATTTATTAGGGCGTCGGAGTTTTTTTATTGGCATGCGGTCCCCGCGTCGGGCGTGGAGCACGTAGTTCTTCTCATGGTGGCGTGGTGTAGAATGAACAACTGCTCCATGTCACAAGACTGTTGGACTGCCTTTCACTTCCCCGCATCTCGTCATGCCTCCTCTTCTACTTCCTTTATCTTTTTCCCGCCAACAATCCCAAAGTTCATGGACTCAAAATATCAAATTTCAACATCTGGTTTTAACCGTAGGCCATCTTGTTAATAGCATCGACCCCATTGCAGACTCGTTAACTCTGCATTGTCCCGTTATCTGGCACTCGACCTCTTGAGCTCATCGAATGTGGTAGCCAAATCTATTACTTAGCCACCAACAAGGCGTTTTCGTGACAGGCAGAGATTCAAACCTTGAACCCCTGCACTAAGATTGTTGAATAGTATCTAGCAAACCCTGACCTCAACACATTTTTAGCAGTGCGTCCTAAATCCATAGGAGGGGGGTGTACAGCATTTAGGGAGAGTAGAAAAACCAATTTAATTCCACCAAGAGTAAACTTAATTCTGTCAACTTTCAATATTTACCAATTGTGTGAATACATGTATCTCCGCAAATACTTTATTTCATTTATGACGTGTGTGTGTGTGCTTGCTTGTTGGGCCAACAGATTGCGTTGAAAGCATGTTTCGAACATTAATACGGTTTGAAAAAGGGAAATTATGTGATTTAAGTTTAGAGATATTTCTTACAGACATCATGGAGAATTTATATTGTTGATTTAACCGATCATTAAATTGAGAGAGAGAGAGAGAGAGAAGAGAGAGAGAGAGAGAGAGAGAGAGACAACACTATATGCTTGTCGTGCCAAGGAACCCTAGTTCGATTCCAAACATGTTGTGAAAATGAGGGTTTAAGATCCCAGGACTAAATTTTGTAGTTGTCCTAGGGTGTATTTATTACACACACTTTGCGAAAGGCCCCGGGTTAGAAAAAATTTCTAGTAAAATACACGTTTAGACCCATCGTAGATCTGTACGACAGAGGTTGTTCGTCACTGAAACACTTAAATCGGGCCGCTCCATATGCATGGCACATAGTTCTGTATATAATTTCTGTTTGGCCTCTTTCATTTAGGGACTCTGAGATTGGATTATTGAAGATGGACATGAACACCATAGGACGTGCGCTGAAAGCCAACCCATGGTTCCGTTCTGTATGATCGCGTGTTTTCCCTGGTGATCCACTAAATGCAAGAATAGCTCGACATGCCGCTTTAGTCATCAACAATGATCCGCACACAAAGCCTGGGACGCATTGGGTTGCCATGTTTATCGACACGAATGGCGTGGGAGAATATTTTGCAGTTATGATTTTCCGCCCCGTATAAAGTCACATCAGGCATTTATACGCAAAAACACTTCCCGCACGTCCCATAGCATGCTAAAACTTAAAAGCATCGACTCAGACGTTTTCGGCCATTACTGTCTCATGTACCTTCTCTATCGTGCCCAGAACAATCCGATGAAAACTTTCCTAAGCCTTTTCTCGCCCACAAATCATACAGTAACAAAGCTAAAGTGGTGTGATATTACAACACATTTTTCAAGACTGTAGTGTCCTGCCACCATTCAAGAGGCTACGTCCAATCAGCGTGTGCCTATAAAAGGGGCGTCCCGGCGGCATGTCTTCCATAACCGCTACAGTCGTCGAAACGAAGAAACATCATGGAAGGTCAAGACGTTTGCGCCCGCAAAGCAAAGCCGGTGAAGCCTCTTGCCATCACAAGTATTTTCAAAACTTTTTTCCTGCTGGACGGAGTCGACGCCAAGCGAGTCATCGTCGGCTTAAATGTCAAGATCAGCTTTACGCCCTATGTCCAGCTATAAAAATGCAGAGGGAACTCCGCGGTGTCTAGCCGTACAGAGTGGCAAGAACTGGGCAGCTACAAGTTGGTCATATCAAGGTTTTTCAGCAACATGCAACCTCCTCAGAAGATTAGTCTGACTAATCATGAAATCTCTCTGAGACGCATGTGCGGTGACCGTATGGTTGTCATCAGCGAGAAACAAGACGATGGACTCAAACGGGTTACCTATCTGGGCGCGTCTTTGTGATGTGTGGTACCTCATCGACGTCACCGTGGACCGATGGGGCATGTGGTTGACACCCGTCGCAAGCTTTTGCAATGATTTGATTGACACACTTGTCGTGGATGTGTGCAACACGCTAACAGAATCGACGCATGTCATCGATCTCGAACAGCCTACCGTGGAAACGCACATCAGAAACCTGGATCTTATCAGTGCTACCTACTATACACGCCAAGTCTTCGGTTTGGACCTTTACATGCTGGATTGTGAACTAAAAACAATTTTACTAACGCATCTAAGAGACACTGTAGAAAATCTTATGTGGCATTCTTGGAAAAATGTATATTTGTAAAACCTTTACTGTATATTAAATATATATATTTGTAATATCTGTGTTTAATTAACTGTTTGTCCCTTACGAGTCCTAACTTGCCTTGTCTGCCCAACAACCTGGCGCCAGGGTTTCGATGGCGTTATAGTGAAAACCCGTTGCCTGTGTCAATGACCTTAATATCTATTCTTGTCTCAACTCGTCTTGTCGGGTTGCCATACTGGCACCAGTGTTGCAAAATATCACGCAAAGATTACGGCATTGGGTAAACCCCGGTTGCCATGGTCAATGCCCTCATGGTTTCAAGGTCACGATCTATTCTTTCCCTAACTTTTTTGTTGACCCGCCAAACTGGTGCCAGGGAAAACCCATTACGCCATCATTCAACTGCACGATCTATTCTTGTCCTGTCAATTCACCAAACTGGCTCCACATATGAGTCACCGGGAAAACCCATTACCACGTAAGGGATTGCAACACATACCTCAAAGAAGGGGGAAGTGAGGGGAAGTGAAAGGGGTCTCAAGGCAGGGGAACCATTTTTCACACTCTACCCCAAACGGTCGTCAGGAGAGGTTCATGCTATTTGTTCCGGGCAGTCCAACAGACTCTTGTAACAGGTAGCCGTTGTTCGTTCTACGCCACGCTGCCATCATAAGAGCTTCGTGTATCCTGACGAGGGAGGAACGCCTGACGCCGTAGACCTCATGCCAATAAAAAATGCCAATGCCCTAATCAATGAATAAAAACACCTTTCCATTTCAAATAAAAAAGAAATATTCATACATAAAAGAAAGCTATGAGTATACATAAATAAGCAATAAAACAAGAAAATACATGTACCAACATTTTTGGAACAAGAACCAACATGTCTGGAACACTGAAAAATAGAGGTCAGGAGGTAGGGAGGGGGTCAAGAGCAGGGGAGAGTGCGGGATGGGAGGGGGCAGACCAACAGCCAATCAGAGATCAAGGGCCGTGGTCACGTGACCAACTTTAGCCAATCACAGAAGTGTACCCATAGGCCGCACTAGGTAGTATCCCCTTACTTATGACAATATAATAATAATAATAATAATTATTATTATTATAATTTCTAATACGTGTTTAAACGCACTTACGCTAATGTGTAATGGTATTGTGATTGTGAGATGAAATGGAGTACCTACAGTTTAACATGGGATCTGAACCACGCTGGAGGCCTGGCATTCCACACATTCACAAGTTGTGATTAATACACGTCTTGTCAGAGGTGAAGGAAGGGTTTTGCAATCAGATAAATCTGTGCCTGACCGAGGCTTGAACCCCGGAACCCCAATACAGAAGTTCCTCACCTTAATCCTAGACCAACAGGTCACCCAGTTAATATTACTAATATTAAATATATTTCATTCTGCACACCTAATAAAAATGTCTAGTTACATGAAATTTTAACCTAATACATCAATTACTTTAACTTAACAATTGCACGATAAAATCAGATAATGTTCAAATTTTACCCCTTATAACTCCTGAACTATGATGTTTTGAAATCATTGAATCACCTTTTATGGATTTAAATGGTTAAAATTGTGTTATAAAGTTTTGATATTAAATGACCTTAAATGGGATTACGTCTATAGAAACATGATAAAGCTCGACGAAGGAATCTAGCAAAAGTTAAAGTAGAGTATTGGCTCAAAATGTTAAGAACCACCTTTTTATTCACTTTAAATAAACCCTTTTATTTAAAAAATTTAAAACATTTTGTTATACAAATATTTTGTATTGTTATCACTTATATATGAGAAATGGGCATTTAAAATTGGTTTTGAAAAGTTCATTAATCTGCCTAAATTACTAAAATATTGAGTTAACATGACATACAAAAAAAAGCTCAATTTCAAATATTTGCTTAATTCATATTTTTCATTATCACAAAAAAGAGTTGAATATCAGATTTTATAAATATGTCACATGACATGACAAATAGAAGCTTCAAATTGATTTTTTTGTATTATAAATTTTTTTATGCTTATAAATAATGAGTAGAAAATGTCATTTGACACTTATCATATTTCTTTGAAATATAAATAATATTATATCTACAAACACATTAATTACGAGCATCATTATATTCAACAAAATATATAATATTACTTTGAATATCCCTATGTCTGGGGTGCGATTTAAATGTTTCATTCTGAAGTGATGAACCAATCCTAGCTGTTTAAATAATAGCTTGGTGATAAAGTACTCGAGAAGCAGGACGGTCTTTTGCTGGCTGTACTTTCTTCCTCCTGTATCCAGACTAACAATGCTTCCAGTCCAATTCTATCTCAACAAACTAGAATTTAAGAGGAGAATCACTAGAGCGGTCAAATAAACCTGATCAATCGTTGAATCTAAAGCTTGGACTGGTTGAACAAATATGTTATTTTATCAATTATGTTTTCACTCCTTAAAAACTACTTTGTAATGCATAATCTCTGAATCAAAATAGAGAAGATCAATGGTTGTCTATTCAGTCTGTCCGTAAGATATTGAGTGAAGTACAAGGAGCTTATCTTACCACACAATAGTTTGAAATAACATATTTTAAAACCATCATATCTACTCAAATGTATATTAGAGACATTCAGTAATTTTGGTGGTATAGTGGATTCATTACAACCCCAAGCTTAAGCTTTACCATTTGTCAAATAATAACATATTTTATTTTAACTCACTATGGAACTTTATCTTGTAGAGAGTACTGATAATATTATGTTTGGTTACTTAAAATAGATTATACTGGGTATTACTTGTGGTTAAATAGGCCAGTTATGGACCAGAGTTGGGAAACATAAATACTGTAGATATTATTAATCCTTGTTGGTAACCTTTTATATAGCAATCAGTTTTCAAATAATATCGATATTTGTATCAATGAAATCACTTATTGATGATGTTTTGTTTTTTGTTTTAATAAGAGTAAATTCTTTAACGCCTAAACATTTCACTAAAAATAGCTAAATAAATTTAAAGATAACACTGGGGAGCACATTTTCTCTAATTTTTGTCCCGAAAGTGTATATAGGTGAATCTAATAGTATTTTTGTGATGAATTTCAATATACTTTTGTAGCATTAGCCACAAGCAAAAAATAACCAAATCAATAACAACTAACTTACCCTATTGTACCGACACCGTCTGCTGCTGGCTCAACTACACACTTGACCGGCCCATCGAAACACACACGCCTGAACAAGACGACCGACCAAGAAATACTGAGACTCTCAGAGACAACTTCCCCGAATCAAAGATCTTCGGTTGGAAAGAAGACACTCTTTGCCAGTGCCAAGTTTTGTTTCTATTCCAGTCTAGAAGCTTGTAGAACACCCCCTCCTTGTTTATGTTCTTTGGTTTTCCTCCCCTCGTCATCCCATCATTCCGCGTTCTGTGGACTGTGTTTTAACCGTATAAAAGAGTGATCGTATGAGTGAAGTGCCCCTCTTGGACTGACTTTGGTAATCGCTTGATCAATCGAATGCTTCGGAAATTAATAATGTAAGCAAAATTCTTTCTCAGCTTAATCTTTTATTTAAAAAATTCTTTTTCGGCATAATGGACTTAAATTTTGAACTTGAACAAAAAAATAAATCAAATGATATTATTTATAATAATATTTCTTATGCACTTAGTATTTACCTCAAGTATTAATGGACTTAAACTTTGAATTTGAACAAAAAAAATCTAATGATATTATTTATAATAATATTTTTATGCACTTAGTATTTACCTCAAGTATAGATGGACTTTAACTTTGAAATAAAACTAAAAAAGGAAAATCTAATGATATTATTTATAATAATATTTTTTACGTACTAAATATTTATTTCATGTATAACGGACTTAAACTTTGGACTCTAACTAGAAAACATATCTAGTAATATTGTTAATAATAAAACTCCTTGTTGGACTTAAGGTTTATCTCAATGATAATAAAATCATGCTATTGGATTCTAACAAATAAAAATCTAATGGTTTTGTTGATAATAATTTTTCTTGGGTACTTAATACTCATCTCACGTATAATGAACATGTGTTATTGAACTCTAACGAGACAAATAATATCTAGTAATTTAAATAACAATGCCTTTTTTGGACTTAAGGCTTATCTCTATCATATTGAACTTTATAATGTTATTGGATACCGTTTATAGAGTAGTGCTATTAATGCTTCACTTCCAATGTTTACATATGAACTTAATGTTTCGGGCGCAATCAGCGCTAGTGAGAGATAAACAATAGCCGCCTTAATTACTTAATTTATGGTTTTAATTTCTTAAGTGTTGGTATGTAAATGTGGACTGCTCTAGCTAATGCCAACGTAAGAAATTTGATAATTTTAGGTCTAAGTATATTTTACCTTTTTACGGGACGGAGAAATGGAAGGATACTGGCATAAAAAAATTTAATTTTTTGTAAAGAACATGAGCATTTGGCAGAGGTTAAATTGATGAGCCCTATATTGTTAATTTTGCCTAACTGTTAATTTTGTTAACGTAATTAGTGATGGTAATCACTTTTACATTTAAGGCGCTCTTCATATGAGACCATGGTATTGGGATTACAAAATATTATATACCTTTTTTCCTTTAATTGGATTATTTATTTAAATTAATTGTTGTTCATATCTTTTGAATATCTAATAAACAACTCTACTTAATTTTTCTACTTACTCTTTCTACACATTCATTCTTAGGTATAATCTGCTAGCTAAATTGTTGTGCTGTAATCGAATAAGGGGTATAGTTATATTCTTGTTTATAGTTATGTATTGTTGAGTTTTACCGTGAGGACGGGTCCCACAATTGTTCCTAATTCCGTGTGCTGGGTATTGTTTATGTTTAGCCCAGCTTTTTCTGATATTCTTCCCTCACTCAGCACACTCTTTCTTTTTGTTGACTTATTATTATTTTCATTTTTGTATTTGAACCCTCTAAGTTAGGCGTTAGGGTTAGAACTAGGGTTCACCTTCATAATTTCTCTATGACGTAAGGATTTTGAGTGACACCTACTTAAAGTCTAGAGTATTACGTTTATTTACAATAAATATATAAATAAGGGCTATCCCAAATAAAATATAGAAGTGTATGATTTTATATTGTATTTTGACTCTAGTACATCCCTCTTAAAGGCCCAACAATAGCATACAGGCTTATTGGACAGAAATTGTCCTAATACCTTTTTTTAATGGCGGAAATATCTGGTTGGAACGGTTGTAATGTTCATTACTGATGGCTCCAATAGTATTTGGGAAGAAATTCAGGCGTGATACCGATACATTATTATTTTCAATGGCATAATACATCGTATGTTTTTGTAATAGTTTAACAGATAGTGAACTATTTATTTGTAGCTATGTAACTTATGATTACCCAATACATTCAGGAAAATGCCCTTGAAAGAGTCCCATGAAACTTTTAAAGCATAATTAAATTGACAGTTGAAATTCTCATCTTGATCTCTTATTTATGTCCCTACACATTTTCCATATTTAATAATTGTATCCAAATCCACTTCCATCCAATGCTCTATCAAAGTTATTCATAGTTTGGATTTGAGGTAAATACAAATTTTGCAGTTCAACAAGTAATATATTGATAACATTCTTCTTTCTTGAGGTTAGTGATACTCGCTTTGGGCACTGTTTCTGAATGTAATAACTTATCCGCTCTTTTTTGCCTGAAAAACTAACAAAAATCAATCCTTTGTGAAAGTAAGTTGAAATAACAAAAAAAGATAAATTACTTTCAAGTCACCATACACATTAAATTTGTATTTTGTATACATGAATTTGTCCATTATAAGATTAATGCTCACGCTATAATCCTCTATCTGCAGCATTAGCTAGTAGCAATGATGGAGACACATTCCAAATTTGGAGACTCACAGACTTTAAGCAAACTTTAGAAGAATCGATAAATAAACTTCACTCCTCTGTTTTATATATATAATCAAGTGCTTCCTAACAGAATAAACATAATTGCAAAGAGAAGGCTCATTTTCAAGGGAAAAGAAATCCTTAAAGTCACCATGGGTTTTTCTAAAAATACATATTTTATTTCTTTGTGGAAGAGATTCTAGTCTTTCAATATACATCTTTAAAGTTATTTTTACGTTTTAGAGTATCTAGGTAAATGTGGCTTATAATACGAAAATAAATCTTAAAAGGTTTAATCAAGCTTTATATCATCATTACCATTTTTCACAGACTCTTCTTCGAGTTCATCAATACGTATGCAATTTTTTGGATGATTTCTCAAAGGAAATTCTTCATTATGAGGCACAGGCCTAATGTAAAATGGTAAATTAGGTATGCCATGGCGTGCTTTGATTTAAAACCGATGACTGAAATATTTGTAAGACAAGGGAATATCTATAGAGTGGTCTTTAGTTCGCGCTATATCTTTGAAACAGTAAAACTAATGTGTTGATAACCCTTCGACAAACACGTGAGGAGCCTGACACAATTTTCATCCTGGTCACCAATATTGTATTCTTTTTATCTTTCCTTCTGGCGCTCTCACTATACCACATTATTAATTTGGGATTTGTATTAGTAGTGCATACCGTAGGTGTTCCATTAGATACAGTAAAAGCCATCTCAAATTTTTCCAGGTATGGTTTTATAGGGTCCCTATATAGATAATACATGTTTACAAGTATGCACCTACTCGAATTTTTCATTATCTTCCCACATGTCATATTTTCGTCATTCACACCCCCCACCTCCACCCTTGGCTGGCTGAACCAGAAACCATTTGGCTGTGTCGACCAAGAAAATCACTTTGCTGGGTTTACCAAATATTCCCATTGACTGGTTTACCCAGAAAACCATTTGTTGGGTCAATCCAGAAAACGCCATGGTTGGGTCGACTAAGCAAACCTCATAGCTGGGTCAAAGTAATCCACTTGGATCGGTTAATCAATCCAACCCCTTGCCTTATTTGACCCAGCAAACAACTTCGCTATGCTGACCCAGCTAACCTTTGCCTGGGTAAACCCAGCAAACCACTTGGCTGGGTTGGCCCAGCAAGCCCTTTATATGGGTCGAGCTAGAAAGCCACTTGGCTTGGTCGATGCAGTAAACACCTTGGCTGGGTTGACCCAAAAAGCCTCTTAGCTCTGTCGACACAGCCAATCACTTTGCTTGGTCGACCTAGAAAACCAATGGCCTGTGTTGACCTAGCGAACTTTATGGCTTGGCAGATCTGGGAGCCTCTATGCTTTTTCAACCCAGAGAAGTACTTGGCTGTGTCAAACCAGCAACCCCTTGGCTGCGTCAATGAAGCAAACCAATTTGCTGTGTCAAACCAGCAAACCACTTGTCTGGGTCGATCTAGAACACCTTTTGGCTGGGTTGACCCTACAAACCTCTATGACTGGGTTGACTCCACAAACAACTTCGCTGGGTTGACCCAGCGAACACTGTTTGGGCGACACAACGATCTCCTTGTCTGGGTCGATCAAGTGAACCCCATGACTGGGTAGACCCAGAAAACACTTGGCTGGGTCCATCAAGCAAACCCCTCGACTCAATTGACCCAGAAAACCCTTTGGCTGGGTCGACCCAAGAAACTCCTTGACTGGGCCAACCCTACAAAAACCTCCTGTGTCAGCCCAGCAGACCTTATGGCTGTGTCTGCCAAGTAAAATTTTTTGTTACGTTGACCCAGAAAACACTTAGCGAATTCAACCAAGAAAACCTCTTGAGCGCATCGACCCAAGAAACCACCGGTCTGGGTAACCCCGGCAAAACTTTTGGCTGAGTTGACCCAAAAACTACTTGGCTGTGTAGACCAAGTAAACCACTTGTCTGTATTTACCCAGCAAACACCTTGGGTTGTATTGACCAAACAAAACTCTTCGCTGTGTTGACCCAGAAAACCCCTTCATTGGGTTGACTCAGTAAACCTATTCACTGGGCTTACCCAGCAAACAATTTGCTGGATCAACCAAGTGAACCCTTTGGTTGGGTCAATCCTGCAAACCCCTTGGCTGTATCCACCCAGTAAACCTCTTGGCTGGGTCAACCCTGAAAAAAACTTGGCTAGGTCAATCCTGAAAACCCCTTAGCTGGGTCAACCCTGAAAAAACCTTGGCTGTGTCAACCCTACAAACCCTTTGGTTGTATCCACCCACTAAACCTCTTGGCTGGGTCAACCCAGCAAACTAATAACTAATTATTAATAATGTTATGTCAAGTTTATCTGAGTCCAGCATAAGTCTCGGGATGTTGACACAAGGTTAGTTGGAACCTTTTAAACAAGAGGATGCAGACTTAGTCAAAAGCTAAAAATGTTGTGATTTATTCAACATAGCCTGTGTGTACCACATTCAAATACACGACCACGCTGCATTTTCTGACAATTGGCGCGTCTGTGTCGTTTATTGTTTTGTGGTTGTTTATTTGTGGTGAAGAGTGTGGTACGTTACAAACCTGTTTTGATATTATTTACTCTCCATCAATATTTCCGTTGCACCACACACGGCTCCATCAAACACAATATCTCGACTTGCCAACGTGTGGTACACGTGACCTATGAAATACAAATGATAATGGAAATGCGACATGTATGATCTCTTTTAAATCATCTCATTATATTGATTCAATAGAACAGTAAAGCTAATTGATAGTCTACCTTTTTGTTGTACCTAAAAGTCCTGTCATAAATGTATTTATTTATATTTTTAGTAACATTCCTCTTTCATATAAAATATTAATATATTAGCGACCACGTTTGTTTATAAATCTGTTTTTTTTATTCAGTGCATCTGTATCGCTTTGTGGACATCTTTCTCCATCTTTAAAATTCCAATTTCTTTTAACGAATGAATATATACTATCAAATATGTGGACTACTTGATCTGGTTGGCTGGTGGTGTGTAGGTTTGGGCTCAAATCCCAGATAGTTATATTAACGGTAGCTTATGATTATTATATGATTCTCCACTTTCCGTATAAGAAAATATGGGTACGTTTCCTTTGAATTAAATGATAGCCTATACTACCTAATTCTACCTTGTTCACTTGGGTAAGTTGCGTTGATATAAAAACTCACACAAAAAATAATCAAATTCAACTAAGGTGTAGTAGTGAGGTTGGTTCTTGATAAGACGTGAAATATTGTTAACCTGAATATGGGACCGATGTGTCAAATTTATAAATTAAGTGAAACTGGTGTTTTATCTAGAGCACAAAGGTCCCAAAGGTGCATTTCTATGTATAATTATTTTAAGTGTATTAAAATATGTATATAAGTAAAAATTGCTAAACATTATTATAAATAAATAACATATAAATATTTTATTTAATATTAAGAATATGTTTGTAATAATTATATATATCGATACACTAGTGAAAAGAGAATTGCTATACAATATTGGAAAGATGAGAAGTGGATTATGTTTATTAGTCTTTTCTTCAGCTGAACTTGCCATGGTCGTGTAGAACTAGTGGAAACAGAGGTAGGCTATAGCTGTCATTTTAACCAGTTTTAGGCTAATAATGGGAAAAATTCATCTCCCCCCCTCCCTCATTTATTGTTCCATTTAATCCTTAATGGACTGGACTACAAGACGTTTATGTTAAATTTTTTTAGCTTTGTTATTTATAAGATTCATGTCAAGATGTAATTTACGTATGACCAAATGTATAGCTTGTAGTGTGTACATTTTTATGGATAGTCTACGTATACTCCGTTATGTCTACGAAGTTCACCGAGGATATCATCACAGCGTGTAAGATTATTAAAAATAAATATAAACATCAATGATAAGCATTATATGAGTCAGATAGCATTTTTAAGATGGACTTTAATTCTATCAAGGAACCACTAAATATGATGTTGGCAATATCTGGCCCTGAACCAAATCGTGAGAGAGTTTAAAAGGAGGATAAATAAGACTCAACTGAGAATAAACCCAACAAACGACTATTTGAGACTTACCATTATACGTCTGTGTACCGTGGCTACAAACATCTCCGCCACCTACATATACCGGGAGATCAGGCGCTATAACTCGTGATAGTGGTGCTTTGTGCAATCACGTGTGTAACCCTACCCCCGACGTTGTGCGCAGGAGTCGAGGAGAGCCCAACGCTATGACTTGTTGAAAATGACATTATTGTACTTGAGATAACTCCCTCCCATATTTTCCCCGCTGGGAAATATTGAATATAAGCTTGTACTCAGCATGTAGATAGCACTCTTTGATGCTATTAGGATTAGGACTTAACAACATGTAAGTGTATCTTATGTGGATAGGCTTTTTTACTATTGTTATTTTAATAGGAATACTGAGGAACGAGTCTTACTCTTGATAAATAATGTAAAGATTCATTAGAAATTGTCTCGGTATATTTATTTATTTATATTATACTATAGTTATTTGTCAGATAATTAGATTTGTACAGCTTATTAGAACTTTATGGCCAAAACCTCTTAGGGTTATCTAGGTGGTTTTATTTGGAAATTAAATAATATAAATCTATTTTATCACTCCATTTTGTGTGATAGTTGGCATGTCTCATTATTGTGGTGTGTCTTGATGAATATTATATTGGTTGATATTTATACGCTTTAATAAGGAATTAGAAAATAAGCTAGGAAGTTATGATGCTTTTTGGTCCGTATGTTACCCCCGCCTCTCGGGTGTTAGTTGGAAGAATGACTTTTACTGTATTTATTGTAACCTGGGGTATGGTTAAGACCAGAATGTCTTTAGTTGATATGTAAATATCATTTAATAAGTTATATATCGATTTGTTTATATTGGTATCTTTGAATAGTTTAGGTACCGGTATGTTGATATTTTTTCTCCTTTAATTCTTTTGGATAATGGCTCACGAACCTTAACTTATTGCATTTGAATTGGTAATGTTAAATTATTAAAAACTTTCTTTAATCTTGGGATTGTATTGGCACGCTGTACCATCATAATCTTTCTCTTGTTTACTTATGCAGACTTATTCGCTTCACGATATATTTTGTTAGAATATTGATAAATCGCATTGTCCGCAACCAACAAAGTAAATATTGTTAACCAGTGACCTTTATAACACATAATAAAACGGCCTTTATCTATTACATGTCATTTGTTATGCTTTTCATCAATCAAATCCTAACCTCCAATATATTGAATGGTTATACACCTTAATTTTCTGATAGTTATAATTGTTAAGTTTGAGAGTCTTAGTTTCTCTGATTTATGTCAAGGCCAAATAAAGATCCCTCTACAGTCAACATAAACATTAAACATGAACTTCATATTCCTTCAAGAGGGCGGTTCTTTAGAAGACATAACAACGTAAGAGAGTTGAACGAGATGAATCAGGCTGATATGGTGAAGGCAATACTCAACTCCAGATCCAGCCCACGATACAAGTACCTTCTCACTACCATTGACGTATATTCCAAACAGACTTGGGTCATCAAGGCTAAGAGAGGTAAGAATATCCCCACACTATGAAACACATACTTCTTTAGGTGACTATCAAAGGTTTACCTTTATTGCTTCAGCTAAAGGAGGGTAATGGAACTGAGATTTACAACATCCATTTCAAAGTTCTCATGGAAAAACAGGGGATAAATCAATGTTTGATGTTCAGTAAGGTCAATCTTAGTGAGGTGTAACGATTAAATAGAATGTTCAGTAACTTGATATTGAGGAGATCTACCACTCAAATATCGTATCAACTGAACAATATGATCAATTTCTTTTTTATTAGTATAATAATCATATACATTGGACCATTAGGATTAAGCCTGAATAAATTAAGAATCACAGGTGTTTACGTACCGTCTACCTGCACGACAAAACTCTCCATCCTACACCCAACAAGTTTAAAGTTGTCTTAACGTTTTGTATAATCAAACATGCGGTAAATAGGTTTTCCCAAACCGCTATACCACAAGCTTGACAGTGGAACGGTTAGAGATACGTAAAGTATCTGAGATTAATCCAAGGACGTCTCTAGTCAAAGATATTAGGGGTGGATATATCGTGGGAAGATTTTACGATACGGATCTTGGGAATACATCGTTTCTCTACTTGTGTATCGTTGAGAAGATCATAAGATGTGCTATATATGTAATACGTCAACCTCAACCTCAATACCTCAACGCTACACAAAATTCATGGATTGATGGGGCGATTATCGTATAGGAAGGGCGAGATTACTAATATGGTAAGTCTTACCTCGTTTACATCCTGAGCAAATAAAGGCGAGCGAAGACGGGCATTTTCATACTCATTCAAAAAGTTCATATAATTCGGCATCCTGTTGGATAACATGGTCAAAATTAATAAAACCAACAGGGGCTGAGGGTACAACGTCAAGGATGATAAGAAAGATTATTTGGAGACGTTGACGCCCTAGCTTGGGTGCCATAATCAATGGATGTGGGAACCGAGTCAATACATGGAGGGTTGCCCCGTGTATAGAGTTAAGGAAGGACATGAGCCGTAGACCTTGGCACACAGATCACCATCTTGCTCAAGAAGGATGTCAAGGAAAAGGACGCGTTGTGAGAGGTGTTGGACCTGATTGAGGGCGAGGAACATGGTTAAGTTAAGTGTTTGTCTGAGCTCACAAATTGTTTTAGAATGCATGGAAGAAGATGACGACTACGGCGGGAATAGAATAAATCTATCATACTCGTGCTTGACCGTGCGTGGAGAGTCCATCTGACTAGTTAAAACTTTATTTGGGAATACAGACGGCTAGCTGGAGACGACTCGCACGATATCATAGGATGATGAAGCTTGTGCTTGTGTGGACTCTGTGTGAGAATATATTATCGGACCTATAATCATTTAGAGAGAATGAACCTAAGTTATTTTTGGATATCCTACGATAACATAATAATGTATAAGATATGAAGCTATCCTCATTGTGTGTCCTTATCTTAAAGATATATGTACTGTACGTAAACAATGTAAGCTATTTATTTAACCTTGTTTCCTATCATTCCTCAACACACCATGTCAGGGTCAATCTGAAGAGTACATACACTATTTATTTAAATCCCAGTCTACAAATAGTATTGTCCTGGTAAGGAAAAGGACAGAAATATGAGAGAGAGGCTTAGTGTTTGAATCAGGAAGTGACTGATGCATAATGGAAGACGGTTAGTAAAGGTGAAGTGAAAAATAAAAGAAAGAGTGGAATCTCAGGTAAACGATTGGATTTAGGGGGAAAGGGGTAATACTAGAGTGTAAGAAAGGAGAATGTGTGGGATTGGAATAAAAGTTCTGAGCTACTTTTGCTTAAGGGAGATATACATGTGGTCGAATGGAGACCCATCTTTGGTCAAGGGCACACACCCTGGTTAGAGGTGGTATACTCCAAATGTAGTTTTCCAATTGAAAAATAAAATGTATGTGATAGTATTTGAGCCCTATTATAGGCTGTAGGGTTTATCCTCTCTCTTACCCCTAATTTTGTTGATTATTTACGTATATTAAAATTAATTGTAATATTTGGCTAATACTAAGTTCAACCCTCTTTGGTGGCTACACGATCTAAGGAATCTTTGTTGGGTGAACTGAGGTTGGTGTTTCCTTAATAGATTTTCAATCTCTTTTGATATAAATGGGGGTACACTTATTTTGAATTAAACCTTTCCTATTAGTGTATTTAATACACAAGCATACAGCCTGAATTGGATGTAAGACGTGGTAATTTACGTAAATAACTGTATTTCTATGGGTTCCAACTATTATTAGCTTGCCATCTAAAAAGTATGCGAGTGAGCTATAACTCATCAAACCTAAATACAAACTTAACAATGACGTGATTATTATTCATGAAGCTGAAATGGTTCCCGGACTATAATGGGGTTTGATATTAAAATGAATGATACTAGGTGTAGGTTTCTACGATTCTCTTTTAAATATATCACAAAATTTAACACTTCTATTCTATACATATTGCACATAATTTATAAAGTGGTTGATGAGATCAATTATTTCAAACTTTTCTATTTCACTTTGTTCAATTCCTTACTATTTATCTACAATCAATCACAGCAGGCGTGTCTTGGTGAGATTTAAAGGGATTCATTCCCCACACATATCTAATGTGACTTGGAGCAACCGATGTAATGTTATTCAAGCGAAACGTTTGATTCGCTTGAAAAACATAAAAATAATTGATGTAATCAATCGCTTGTAGAAGGGCCGCCTCATTCCACACCCATTAAGGGCAGTGTTATTTGACTACATTCCCGCTTGCTCCCACAGTAAAAACCATAAAATATATGACGACCTAAGCCAGTCCCATGTTTTAGGGAATAACGATATAGCCCCACAATGGGAGTCACATTATTTAACACATCGCTTTCGTTTTTGACTGGGTTGTCGGTGGATGAAATCGATCAGATTTACAATACTGGTCGAGTGTGTTGACATTGTTTTCTCATAAATAGTTAACCATTATCCCTACGCCAATATTCGATTTACATTTCAAATACAATTTTACCTTCCTAAACCCCATTTTGTCATCGCAAATGCAAATAACGCGATTGGGTATAAAGATACTTTAGTGGGAAATAACACAACAAAAATAATAGAATGGTATCTCACCCTAGGTCAGGGAGGGTCATATAAACTGATCTTATTTTAAAGATTTTGTAATCCAACTGAAATTTGAGTATAACGACTCTTATTGTATTAAAATTACATATATATACTGAACTGTAGGTTTTTTTCCTTTTTTACCTAAGCCCCTTGAGACAATGTTTGGTCCCTATCACAGTCAAGTTTTCACATAATGGAGCAGAGCTCAGGTTCAGATCTTCTTTTAACATTTTGACTTCGCAGGTCCTGCGTTTGATCAATAAGATACTCTCCGAACTTATTCATAATTCATGGATATTTTATTCTAGTTAATTATCTAGGACATGTCTAATTATTATTGATTGAAAATAAAACGTTTCCGTTTAAATTTTCCATTTATATTTGGAATTCATAACGTTAAAAATGTAATACATTCTGACTTTAGCCTGAGTATTTAGTAGGCCAATAAGCATGGATCCACGTATCTATGCCTTTGATTTCCATTGACTGCATATTACTCGCTGCGAGGATAACACTTTGGCTTTTTTTTATATATTGGGAATAAAGAGGCTTTGTTGGATGATGGACTGAAGTAGGATGTAAATATCAAGTTAGAAGAAGGCTTAAAATGGCAGATTCAGTTTTTCTAAATACACTCCAGAATTAGGGGTCCTTTTAGAGCCTCTCTTGAGATATAAGTGAGGTAAGGAAAGGTGTGCACTGGAAATGTACCATTACCACTTGGAGAATTAGTGAGTAGCAATTCCCTAGGAACTCTCACACTCAATATGACATCCATGTACTTTTAACATATTACCGACACTTAACCTAATATATAAAAGAATAGGAATTTATGTATCACAAACCTCTTTGCGACCTTCTATACATATGAATTCAAAACTTTCTTGACATGAATCAGGTTTAAAGGGTAGATGTGTCATTACAGTATTGAATGTATATTACTTACTTACTCTATGATATTAGGAACTCGAAAGTTCAATGCATTACCTACAAAGGCACGCCACTTATTCTTATCTTGATCTAGTTCTGTCCAGTTCACCTCATTACATACTGTCCCTATATTTTGATCTAGTTCTGTCCAGTTCACCTCATTAAATACTGTACTTATCTCTTGATCTATTTCTGTCCAGTTAACCTCATTACACGTTGTCCCTATCTCTTGATCTAGTTCTGTTCAGTTCACCTCATTACATACTGTCCTCTCTCTTGATCTAGTTCTATCTAGTCCATTTAATTACACCCTATTTCTTTTAGGTCCATCCTAATGTTATTCTCCCATCTGTGCCTAGATCTTCCCAATGGTATCATCTCATTGGGTTTGCCAGTGAGTAACCTGAATTTTAAAGTATATTAGTAACAAATAATAATAATCTTACTAATATTATAAATGCGAGAGTTTGTGTGTTTGGATGTTTGTTGCTCAATCACGCTAAAACTACTGAACGGATTCGAATGAAACTTTGTACGTTGATAGAATATGTCCTGGAATAACATATAGAACTATTCCCAGCCTTTGATTTTAAATAATAATAAATATATGATTATAATGTGATAGAAACAATGTTATTTAAGAATTTGTGATTTGACATTTTGTAATTAAGTAAATAGTAATTAGTGTGTCGTAGTTTCATACTAATAAATAATAAATATGATGTTATTATAGCTATGTAGTTCGATTTTTTTATTCAACTTATTTATTTATCTTACTAGTTATGAAGTTTAAAATTAAAAAAAAATTATAATTAATAATTTCAATAATATAAATTTCTTTTATTAAGAAATATTTAAAAGTGAAAATTAAAATACGGCAAAATAATTTACAGCTGGAACTTTGAAAAACACATAGATATTTGATTTATGACCAAAACAGTTTAGTTAAAAATTAAAATTTTTTATCAATTATTGCGGGCGAAGCCGTGATGGGTAAAAGCTAGTCTTATTATAATACCAGTAGTTTTTCAACGAGTCTCACTACTAGCTCAGGCTATATGCAAACATTAACTACGCTAAAAGGGTATAGATAAGTCAAGTGCAATTTAAAGTAAATGTACCCGCATCTGTGTAGATAATGTGTGGTAAACCTACGAGGAAATCATTTTATCCGCACAGCTATATGTAATTTGAGCTCCAATCTCAAAGTCAGTGGTGAACCAGACTGAATGAGCTTGATATTTAGTCTGAGTCAAACGGTGTGGGTAATCGATATGTTGGCTTGGCCTCTCATTTTCTTTGTTGAGAGGAGTATCTCAATTAGTTTTTAAAGGACGGGTATGATCAGCTAGATATCTGTGCTTTAAATGTATACAAAGTAATTTACTTTTTGACCTTGGTGGTCCTGTGGTAGAATATTTGTCTTAGGTTCCGATGTTCGTTGGTTCAAACCCAGGTAATGTTGAATGATATTTCTTGAGTAATATAAATCCGTATCACAATGTCCTTTGGAGGGGAAGTAAAAATAACAGTCCCATGTCAATTGTGTCAAAGAATTCATTAAGGTATTTTCTAGCTAAATTGGTAAGCCCTTTTGATTTCACTCATTTAAATATTTCTCCTGTGCTGGTATAATCAGTCAGTTAAAAATGTGTGCGTTAAATAACTGAAATACTTACTTATTACATCGTTATAAAACTATATGGCTCGTTTTTCTGACGCTGTATGATAATTTAAAATAACATTGAAGTTACTTAATACAATATGGCATTAAAAATTAGGAGTCATCTCCCCATTTTAAAAATGACTGTGCTTTTTCCTTTCTGAAGCTAGCTTTACCCTACTACTCTACCCATCTTGGTATTCAACTAGTATCTTCCCACTAGGTCTGCCAGTCAGTACCCATTAAGTCTGCAGTCAATACCCATTAGGTCGGCCAGTCAATACCCATTAGGTCTGCCAGTCAATACCCATTAGGTCGGCCAATCAATATCCATTAAGTCTGCCAGTCAATACCCATTAGGTCGGCCAGTCAATACCCATTAGGTCTGCCAGTCAATACCCATTAGGTCGGCCAATCAATATCCATTAAGTCTGCCAGTCAATACCATTAGGTCGGCCAGTCAATACCCATTAGGTCTGCCAGTCAATACCCATTAGGTCGGCCAGTCAATACCCATTAGGTCTGCCAGTCAATACCCATTAGGTCGGCCAGTCAATACCCATTAGGTCTGCCAGTCAATACCCATTAGGTCGGCCAATCAATACCCATTAAGTCTGCCAGTCAATACCTTTAATGCCGTTCTAGATTATTAATTAGCACTGGATGGTCTACCAATCGTAGCTTGTGATATTTGATTAATATTACAATGTCTGTTGATGAGTACAGGAAAGTAATTGATCATATGTAACCTCCTCCATTCTCCATTATCTTAATCTATGTTTGGATCAAATATCTTTCTAGTAATTTGTTTCAAAAGCCCTAAGTTTCTTTTTGTCATGTAATGTGAGTTAGCGTGTTTAAAATCATAAAGAACAACAGTTGATTCGATTGTTTTAAATATTTTGACATTTGAGATGTTAACAGCTTACTAACCAAGTAATAGCTTGAATTTATCGACCCTATTATGTTTATAATTATAACTTTTATACTTAATAATAATATCAATTAAAATAGTTCTCACGATACCTGGCTGATAACTAAATCCGTGGTATCTATGATGTAAAATACTATAAAAATAAATGGTTAACATTGGTATAACGTTTTTGATAATATAATGAAAAATTACATATATAAGTGACTATGATCCATAAAGTTTAATATTTTCACTTCATCAGATTCATTGGTTCCTTTTAGTTTAAAATCGCCATATTTCTCTAGAATTTTATAATACTCTCTAATAGTAGTTTTCAACACCTAAACGCTACCATCTATGAAGCCAATATTTCACAAATAATAATGTTATCCAGGAGCTAATGTCGTTAATCCCCTTGCCGACCAAACGCCCTTTGGCACCACTGTTCATATTAATGAGCTCGTTATCCAGCTTTTAACTTCACTTTTACAAATTGACCTGCATTTAGATTGAAAATAGTATTACTAATCGTAGTCCACAAGTTTCAAAGCTTTGGCAGAGAAGATTAGAGCTGCAATTTAACATAACGGCTGAACAAATGTTTGGTTTATGTTTAAATCAATATTAGTGTGTTTTAAAATACAATAAAGCCGCCACACCGGCTTAATGTGGGACGAAGGTATCTGGTATTTGTATTATATGGCAAGGGAAAGCAACTGAAGCTTTAATCACATGTTCTACAGATATATAAGCCACGTGATCACAACTGTATGTTGACCCCGGAGCTTTGCAACGGATACTAGAAAGAGCGTTTAGTTAATATAATTACTTTGTTTAAGATTGGATAGTTCAGTTATCTTCCACTTTGGATGTATTTCCAATAGTATTTGACACAACTCAACACCGAATTGACATACACTCGTCTGTGGTGTTGTTTCCCATCACCACATAACACTCACCACAGTGGTTAACCTGTCTCTAAACCGCCTCGGTGGCGTAGTTGGCTGACGCGCTATTCGTGTTGAGCTCGACCGCCGAGGACGGGTAGATCGAGGTTCGAATCTCGGTCGGGTGAACTGGGTGGTTTTTCCTAAATGGTTTTCCCTCTCCCTCCACGCAAATGCGGGTTCACTTCCTCTAATTAAACCTTCCCAATTCCCAATAAATTTAGCGTAATTAATACTTAAAGCGTATAACCCGAACGGTAGTAAGACGCGGCGCTAAATAATAATAATAATAAAAAAACTGTCTCTAGTTCAACGCGCTTGCGCGTTCAATAGTTGGTTGGATCTTCCTTGCAAATTATGTGGCACAGGTATAAAAGTATAAGAAAACATTTTGAATTATATTTTTCTATGTTTTATTTCCAATAATATCCCTTTTTAAAAATAATTCCATCTATTTTAATAAAGTGAATTAATCCAAGATATCCCTAGTTTTGATGTTTATTCTTCAGCTTAATTTCTCCTGAGAAAGTTTAAATCTGACACATTTTGCAGAAAAGTTGCCATAGAGTGATTTCAACCCTCCTCGGTGGCCGCGAGGTACGAGGTGTAACTCTTACAATCTACCCAACTGAAGATTATAGGAAAATCGAGGTTTGAATCCTGATCGGCTGTGTTTAGGTGTTTTTTCTAAATTGTTTTCCCTCTGTATTACCTCAAATGTGGACATTCCTCTTCCTAAGTAAACTTTCCTTATTCATAACACATAAGTGTAATTAGTACTTGTTTAACTCGAACAAGTAGTAGGATGTGGTGTTAAATTAACAATGTAAAAACAGTGGATAAAGTTATCTTCTCACACTCAATTATCGATTGCAGCGCTTGGTGGTTGAATGTGACACTAACATTGGGTCTGCTGTTGACCAGACATACCAATAATATAACCAAAGCCTCAACGAATATATTGCCTTCCCTTGGGATTAAATATACTTAAATTTCACCGAAAAATGTGTTTCTTCAATGGCCACCATTTGCTCAGATTTTATTTTCATTTTACTAACAATAAAATAAACAGAATAATATATAAGATTGAATTAAGCCTATTTGTCATAAAATTAGAATTTTTTGTGGCATTATTTATGCTTATTTATTTCCAGCTTATGAGTCTCTAAACACGCACAGCATTTGAAAACTCACTTTGAAATAAACATCTATAAATTATGTGTTCTTATCACAGGTTAGAAAAATTTAATTTTTCATAATCTACGACATTAGAACTGAGTTCCCGATGTTACATATGATTGAAGAAGTTAATTAGCTGTTATTAAAGGTTAGTGAAAATCACAACCTAGCAATATGAATTATGGATTAGTTGCGGTTAAAGTTTCATCTAAATATTAGATTCTTTGAATTGAAAAATGACACCTGGACACGGGAATTGAACACGGTACCTTTAGCCTAGTACGTCACTGCTTTAAACACTGAGCTTTCCAGGAATATTCTCATGACCCGGGTCATTCTTCACTCATATTTTAAGGCAGAACCTGTGATACATGGTGTAATTTTTCAACCTAAAGAATAAAATATAGCATTTTTACACAGCTATGTCCTTGAATGTACAATTATCTCTTCAATAATTAGTTTTGAAACTCTATAAACTACATTTTATATTCCTTTTATAAATATAATACTATTAGTTTTGATGAAGAATAGAAGTTTGTTATAATTTTCCACTTTGTTTATTTACATAAATTTAAGAAGAATGGAGCTGCATATTTTAGGAAGCAATAAATTCATAGAAATTACAAATATATTAATGCTAATTTATATTTATCAATATTATTTTATATTTACTTAAATAGTAAGACTTAATATATTATATATTAGGGGCCTATATATAATATACATTAATATATTCATAATGATATCTCTTGTCTGAAATAATGTTAGTAACAAAGACATAATATCGACATCACTTATTTCTTATCAATGCATAAATAAATTCTCTGGTAAATGTTATCCATACTAATTAGAGCAGTGGTTTTCAAACTATGGTACGCAAGCAAACACAACAATAATAGCATTTTCCCCTCAATTTGAGGAACTTATTTGTGTATAGCAACACTAATGGCTCGTCTACAACCAACACATCCACTGTTCGGGCACGCAAACACGCAATCGCAAACATACTCGCAACTACGCTTTAACTTAATAAAAAATAGACTCTCTACAGTGAAACGTCGTGAGACGTAATCTAAACCAATAGGAATTAAGGCCAATTAAACTCTGAATAAAATATTAAATATACCAGACAGCCAATCATAGATGGTGCTGTGTTAAATTAATGATTCCAAATAACAAACTAACCATATAAAGTCACTATAAAATGACTGTTTTTGTCATTAAAAGGAGAATATTATTTAACAACTGAATCAATTAAAATATTGTCGAGGCCAGTGGTACAAACACGCCATGCTATTCCAAGAAGAATCGATCAATCCAAAGATAAGAGCAAACTAACATGGGTTTTACATACACTCTGTTAATCTGATTTGAAAATAGTATTACTGTGTTACTTATTACTTTTATTTTAGTAAGACGCGTGCTAAATAAAAAAAATACATGAAACTAGCTAAACAATGATATTTGCTCTGTAAACACTTCCGAAATACCAATTTGAAATCAAATAGTTAAGGTCATCTTTTAAATAATTCTGGTTTTTGAAAAACAGCCATTAGTATAAATAAATGGGTTTTTACCACAATAACAAATACACAGTGTTAATTGTCATGTGAAACAGTCACAAGATATCCATTTGGAACCAATTCATTGGCGATTTTTATATAAATGAATCAGAAAGCCGAAGCTATCATCTATGCATTTTAGTGAGGCTAGCACCTCTTAGATATCATATTCTGAAAATTGAAAAATGACACCTGGACACGGGAATCGAACCCGGCTTCGGCTTTCTGATTCATTAATATATGCAATCCCGTACAATTATAATATATAATTGTCAATTGGCTGCAATCATGCCAACTACCGAGTCGCAGGTGGCTGCGTTGTCTGATGGCTGTGATCTTATATAATCACATATTTATAAGCTGACGACTTCCGCACGTCCATCATAGATTCTGCCTTAAAATATGAGTGAAGAATGACTATGGGCACGGGACGAATCCTGGATAGCTCAGTGGTAAGAGCATTGGTGTACTAAGCCGAAGTTCCCGGGTTCGATTCCCGTGTCCAGGTGTCATTTTTCAATTTTCAGAATATGATATTTATATAGTTTTTCAAGTTTTTCAAAAATCAGTTATCAGCAAACCACCCATATATATTTGTTACCCCCAAAACATGTAGGTAGTGTTATTTGTTATGTCAAATACTTCAAAACACCATTATGGAACAACTTTCTAGAGCCAGTTTTAAGATATTTCAAGTTTTTGAAAAATCGGAAGTCAGTAAACTACCATTAGACGAATGTTTGCCAAATACCAGCTATATAATTTTATTGCTATTTATCATGTCAAACAAGCCCTAGATATGCACTCCAAACAAACTCGTTAGAACCATTTTCGAAAAATTTAAAATTTAAAAAAAATTACTCATCAGTAAACTACCTTTAATAATTGAAGAGCTAGGTTAAAAAAAAAAACATATTTGTGGTATAGCCTTATAAAATCTAAATATTAATTTTGAACAGAATAAATTAAACCTTTTAGGACCCGTGGCTGGGAACAGACAGACAGACAGACATATATGGGGAGAGAGAATGGTAAAATACATTATTATTATTATTATTATTAGCACCGCGTCTTACTACCCATTCGGGTTGTACGCACTTACGCTAATGTGTAATGGTAGGGTGATTGTGAGATGAAATGAAGGACCTACAGTTTAACGTGGAATCCGAACCATGGTGGAGGCCTGGCATTCCCCACATTCACAAAAAGTCTTGTCAGATGTGAAGGAAGGGTTTGGAAATCAGATAAATCTGTGCCGGGACCGAGGATTGAACCCCGGCCGCCAGCACAGAAGTCTGACACCTTACCGACTGGTAAAATACACTTCTTTGGGTTCGTGTTAACATAAAACGTGAAGATTTGTCATAATCTCGAGATAGATTTCTTCATGATCACAATACTTTATATCGATATTAGAAGTTAAAAAATAATATATAAATATATGTACACGTATATTTATATACCTTTGACCCGTGTCCAGGTGTCATTTTTCATATTTCAACCCGCCTCGGTGGTGTAGTTGGCTAACGCGCTTGTCGTGTTTAGCTCGACTGCTGATGACGGGGAGATCGAGGTTCGAATCTCGGTCGGGTGAACTGGGGGTGGTTTTTCCTCAATGGTTTTCCACTCTACCTTCGCGCAAATGCGGGTTCACTTCCTCTAATTAAAACTTCCCAATTCCTAAAGCATTAGCGTAATTAGTACTTAAAGCGTATAAACCGAACGAGTAGTAAGTCGCGGTGCTAAATATTATTATTCAATTTTCAGAATATGATATCTAGATGGAGAATTCCTCATTAAAAAGAATAAATAATAGCTACGGCTATTTGATTATTTAGGTACTAGGAAATGGCCCAGAGTTTCCACAAATTAGGATCGATAAACATACTGTTGGATATCACTTACGAAACTTCACACCACCCACCGAGACGTGGGAGGAAGAAATGTCTGCCGCCATATAGGCGTGTGGTGATATGGTGTAGGTACATTTTATTAATCCAGCTATTAATTATAATATATCCATATGTTTAAGTAAACTTAGTTTTATAGCTTGATTGAACAATAATAAAGACTCGAAATTTTATTTTTCTTTGAGTTAGTGCATGTTTGATTTTATATTCACTAAGAAAAAACATTAAATATTTATGAAATAAGATATTAATATGTTTTAATACTAGATAGAGGGTGACCTGGTGGTCTAGGGGTAAGGTGTCAGACTTCTATGCTGGCGGCCGGGGTTCAATCCTCAGTCCCGGCAAAGATTTATCTGATTACCAAACCCTTCCTTCACCTCTGACAAGACTTTTTGTGAATGTGGGGAATGCCAGACCACAACCGTGGTTCGGATTCCACGTTAAACTGTAGGTCCTTCATTTCATCTCACGATCACCCTTCCATTACACATTAGCGTAAGTGCGTATAACCCGAATGGGTAGTAAGACGCGGTGCTATTAATAATAATAATAATTATAATAATAAGACATCTTGTGAATGTGTGGAATGCCAGGCCGCCACCGTGGTTCGGATTCCACATTAAACTGTAGGTCCTTCATTTCATCTCACAATCACCCTACCATTACACATTAGCGTAAGTGCGTATAACCCGAACGGGTAGTAAGACGCGGTGCTAATAATAATAATACTAGATAGACCTGGGAATTGAGGGGTTTACTATGCAAGTATCTGGTAAGTCCTTGAGAAAGGTCATATCTTGCCACTGCGTTCCCCCCACCTTTATTTTAATATGTACAGTGTTTCCCACCTAGAATAGCGAGGAAAGTGGCAAAGATAAACTGAGACTTATTCACAGGAAATCACTTTGTGATATCTTCATGAATATTTATCACTTTGACAACCTGAGCTGCATGACAATTATTCTCATTCAAAAAAAAGTGAGATATGTTTTCTTGGATCATTTGATAGAAAAAATGAAAACATTCCGTTGATTTCAGATCCTATAAAATATCAATATTCATAGCATTTATTAAAATATATTTCAATTCTACTAAACAAACAAATTTCCTACCATAGCTAAAAAAAGATTTATTTTTAACTTTAATAGACCTAGTACCATTGAATACAATTTTCAAGGAAATTCAGATATTTTTTAATCAATGAACTTAGAGAGATGCTGGAATTGTAGATAAAACGTCCTACTATCTTAGCTTGGATTTTGTTGTTTGGGAGGTCGGGGTTCAGAAACCGGTTGTGTGTGATTCAAGGTGGTATTTCACCCTTTCATGCAAAGTACGAACGTTCCTAACCCAGACACTATTAGTTTGGACTAAATGCATTTAAGACACATTAGCTCAGTTGAGCTAAAGGTCTAGGGATTGATTCACGGTATGGACCAAAAGGTTTTTCATTGGTGAAATGAGGGCTTCCCCTTTCACAGTGATAAATTAAAGGCTGGGGGATGGGTGTTGTGTCTGTTCTAGCTTTTAATTATGGTGTAGATCAATTGCTGGTATATTCAGTTGGTTTATAAAATGCACGCTAAATACCTCAAATAAATAAAATAAAATTGGTGGCTAGTGTTATGTAATACAAAAACTAAGTGAAGTTAAATTCAAGTTTATGCGACGTGAACTAATGTATTTCGATTGTAGTTGTTGATCCTGTGATGTACTGAGAATAAACTCGTTGGTAACTTATCCACAAAAAAGAAACTCTTCATTCCAAGAAAAGTTTTATTTATTCGTGGTATTTAACGTGCACTTTCTGAACCAACTGATTATATCAGCACACAATAACTTATATCAACGAGAGCCAAAATGCTGGCCAATTTTGGCGGGAAAATTATTTACACATACTTTCCAGGGTTTTATTACATGCAACAATTGACATGGAACCGAGAGCTGTAGTTCCTCTCTGAAGGAAGTAGTACTAAGGGCTTTTATCCCTCAAGAGAATTCAGTCGACCTTAGCTGGATATAAACTGATGAATATCAAGTCCTGAGGTGAGCTTATTACCCCAATACCACAAAGGTAAATTCCAGGTAAAATAATTTAAAAAATAAAACGTTGATTGTTTTTTAATCTTTGAGTGATGTTTAATTTGTTTATTGCGTGTTTTGATACGTATCAACACAGGACTCTATACCAGTGTGAAGGTTAGACAAGATAAATGTCTACAACATTTGTTTGAATAACGGTCTATTAGGCATATTGGATGAGCCTCGACTATGAACACTTGAAATAAAAACAAGATTCTATCAACTTTTCTTCAAAATTACATAAGACCTAAAAATTAACATTAATATATATATTTTACCCTCAAATAATATTGTTGATTCAGAATTTACATTTTCAAAACTGTGTTCTACAAATAAACCATTTTGATCGCTTATTATTCTGACATGTTTTAAGTGTTTATATAATATATATATATATATATATATAATATATATATATATATTTGAGGATGCGTTGAAAAAGAAAGATTTATTTTAATAGCCATTTTGTTTGAAATATTCCGCTTGAAAATAAGCAGAAAGTAATAATGTCTCACGGAGCGGCCGAGCAGTTGATAGGGGACTCCTGTCGTGATGTCAACGGCAGTGTTTTCAGTAGCAATGGAATGAATCTACGTCTCGTCTACGGAAGGCTCGTTTCAATCAATCTGGTGTTGGGTGCCAAGGGGAGTAAACAGTGGGGAGGAAGGGGGTTATCATCTCCCTCTCTAGTTGACAACCACCAACTTGTGTGTGATTCAAAACGGAGAGTTGGATAGGGTTTTAAAGCAACTAAATAAATGGAACAACACCTAAAATAGGTTTACAAGTGTGAAAATGACTAGTCTGTTTATTTAATAAATTTATTTACTATTTCAAACCAAATATACACCTATTTTTGTAGAAAAATGATAAATTATAAACTTTTGTTAGAATATCAACTACAGGCTAGTGTTAATTACTTTTTAAATATATCAATACATTGGTTAGAACTAATGATGACATATTTTATGAACATTTTAACTAGAAAAACACTATTCTATTATAAAATAATATTATAATACAGAAGGGAAATTCTTTCTATTACTCGGACGTTGTAAACAGCGCTCATGTAGGCAACAAATATACAAGTCAGAACATATAAAACAATAGTTTTACTGGTCGTTCTTTAGTGTTGTGAAACACGGTCTATTACCCTACATTAAGAGAAAAAATTAGTATATTTGAAAACAAGTGATCTGGAAGATATTTTCTCTAAGAAATGAAGAATATATTTGAGAGTGGATGTGGTTACTTAATGATGAGTTGCATGCCCTCTACTCATCACCAGGTATTTAAAGGTTTGTCAGATCTCAGGTAGGGAATGCAGCGTGAACAGAAGATTCTAGAACCCTTTTCAGGGTACTGACTAGTAGCCCAGTGGGAAGAGACCATTGGGAAGGCTTAGACGCAGATTGGGGGGGGGGGGGGGAGGACACACATATTAAAATTGACTTTAAAGAGATAATGTGTAATGAGGTGGACTGGATGGAACTAGCTCAAGACAGGGATAGGTGTAATCAGGTGGACTGGATAGAACTAGCTTAAGAGACAGGGATAAGGTGTAATGAGGTGGACTGGATATAGCTAGCTCAAGAGACAGGGCTAAGGTGTAATGAGGTGGACTGGATAGAACTAGCTCAAGACAGGGATAGGGTGTAATCAGGTGGACTGGATAGAACTAGCTCAAAATAGGAATAGGGTGTAATGAGGTGGACTGGATAGAACTAGCTCAGAATAGGAATAGGGTGTAATGAGTGGACTGGATAGAACTAGCTCAGAATAGGGATAGGTGTAATGATGTGAACTGGATAGAACTAGCTCAAGATAGGGATAGGGTGTAATCAGGTGGACTGGATAGAACTAGCTCAAAATAGGAATAGGTGTAATGAGGTGGACTGGATAGAACTAGCTCAGAATAGGATAAGGTGTAATGAGGTGAACTGGATAGAGCTAGCTCAAGACAGGGATAGGATGTAATGATGTGAACTGGATATAACTAGCTTAAGAAAGTGATAGGGTGTAATGAGGTGGACTGGATATAACTATCTCAAAATATGGATATGTTGTAATGAGTATACTGTATAGAATTATCCCAAGATAGGATAGGGTGTAATGAGGTGAACTGGATAGAACTAGCTCAAGTCAGGGATAGGGTGTAATGAGGGCTACTGGATATAATCATCCCAAGATAGGGATAGGGTGTAATGAGACAAACTGGATAGAACTAGCTCAAGATAGAGATAGGTGGCAACTTGGTCGTAGTCTATCGTCGTCTGGAAATGATTTAGTCGCTAGTGTGTCTGTCCACTGAGTCAAGATAACTTTCAGGGCAAAAAAAGTGAGCATTTACAAGTTTTGTTGTTATTGTTAGAGTTAGTTTGTATTTCGTAGGCTGATACAAATATTTAGAGCTAACTGTACACCTTATAATAATATGATACATTTAAAATAAATAAATTGAAAGCTTATTTACCAAACTAATTCAAAATAGAAGGCTCAAATAGTTAAACAAAATTATAAACACAATCAGAGTGAGTAGCTTGATTAATTGTTTCGAATGTCTGAGAACAAACATTTGAAATTCAGAGAACACCACTCATCGGGTTGCGAGAATGATAGATACCCGTACTCAAAGTATATATGTTACTAAAAAAGAAAAAAGGATGATTAAACACATATGTTAAAAAAAACTATCCTAAGGGTATCGTCACTATTCATAACATTAAGACAAAAAAATACTATTCATAGCATTAAAACAAAAATTGCTTTTGTTGGTATTTATTCATAGAAAATATAATTGAATATATGTATATATGTTTATTAACAGGTAGAACAATATATGATGATACAAACAAAACTATTAATGATAGTCGAAGAGTTGGTAAATATATCATAGTCATCATGAATCTGACTTGTTAATATAAATACATTAAAAAAGTTAAATGTAAAACAACATTATTTTAATCATCATTAGCCACAAGGAACTTTATTGTAAAGTAATGCTAAATTGACCCTAGTAAAAAAATATATACAAATTTTATACCTATCTCATTAATACATATAATTGTAAATAAACAACGACTTGAAAAAGGTGAGTCCTCAAGACTTCTATTAACATTCATTTAAAGACTTCAATTCCTATTCCCATTTTACAAGAATAAGTCTACACAAAATAATGAAGAAACCAGAAACTTGCAAGAGTACTTTAAAACCACAAGATAAACTTTTCCCATTACAGCAAAAATTTATTAAATAAATCATCGTTATCAAACTAAAACATTAGACCTTATTATCGAGAATTCTATCTATCAAGTCAAAAGTAATATTCCAACAAAATCTTAACAAACATCAATATCACCAAAATAAACCTAAGTCTCGATATCCTAATCTTTGACTGTTCTCAAACATCATGAAATTTAATATTGATCTAATATTTTCACGATTATTAAGTTACCCATTTAAACAATTAATTATAAAATTCCAAAAAGAGAATTTAGAAAAGAATTACAAAAATAAAATTTAATTAAGCCAAAAAGAAATATGTTCTTACATTTTTAAATATATGTAGCTATTTCTACGTACTTATCATTGTAAAGCCAAGTCCAAGAATTCCAGACATTATCCATTCCGGCACTATATGTGCAATAAAATCCAGAGAACATGGAGGGAGTGGATCAAGTTTGGGGAACACATTAGGATCACCAAGGGAGGGGATACGCGTAACAACATTATCATCTACAACAAACTCCAAACAACTGGAATGTTCTGGGCTTGATTAGAGCAGGCATCTCTTCCTTCTTAAGTTCTTAGGAATGTGTTGTCTGTAGTGCACTCTAGTGGCCGCTGTTTTAATATTGGTGGGCTCAGTCAGTTGATCACGCGGCTCAGTTACGCTCAGTTGTGTTTTGTTTTGTCTCCGACCTGTTGTCCAGAGGCGCTGGGGTAAGTTTGTTTATTTTTCCGACTCATATCTTCTTCAATTGTAGCCAAATGCTACACAATTACTTAAAACTATCATCAATGATGGACATGCAGTATAACCGTAGTTCTCATCTCACTTTTCTAATGAATGGGAGATTGGGTTAAAATCCAAGTTTAACAAAGCTTCAAATATAATTTTTTTCACTCTCCTTCTATCTCTCACGTCACTATTCTTTCTTCAAGGTCTCTGGTCCTCAGCCTAAATGTTTGGTGTAATTATATACAAATATACTCATATAAAATGTATGTATCAATATATAGATATATAAAATATATACTTTATATTTCACACCAATACACACAATTGTTATTTTCCACGAATGTATTGTACTCACACACATGGGTTGGAATTAATTCAAGAATATTTGTATAAAGAAAGGGAACAATCCATTTTTCCGATGCTATGACTTTGCTTTTATAAATCTCGTTGTAGATGGAGACCACTCATCGTTAATTAAAAATAAAATGTATCGAATTAATTTGAGAGTTCTCTTTGTTTTTATGTTCTTATCTGGTATGTAAATTATCATTGTGAGCTTTACAAAGATAAATAGATTGGTTTCCTTTGTTAATAGACACGTTAAAATTATCTAAAATGGGAGATATGAAACATTGGATTTCCACGTCAAATTTAGGATAAAAGTACAATGTAACCCAAATGGGTTAGTGATGGAGGTAAATTGGTCTGTTTTTCCCAAGTCTCCTAATAACCGAGGTATTCTAATAACCCAGGCAAAGACTCCTCCTTTAACCGTAACCACAAAACATTAAACCCAATGTAATCTGTAACAATTTTAAGATCCTGTTTCCTTTAAAACTCTAAATATCAGGATATTGAATAATAATAGTAGAAAAAAGAACATTTATCTAGATTTTATTTGCACATTTTAGGTAGGTATAAAGTTCATTTTAAACAGACATACCGTGCTTTACAGAGATTCACGTTCCCACGCTCATACAATGGTTGAAAATAGTTTTGACTATGCCTCGACTGTTTAGAGTCCTCAGGTCCGTCTTACTCACACAAATAATATAGGTGCTCTACCACTGGGTTACGCTCTGTGATTTATTTAATTATAAAATGTTCAAAAGTGTTTATTTGGATTACATATGTTGGTTTACGTCAGTTAAGTACAAATATGACCTGACGATATGACGTTAATGCATTGACAAGTGAAACTAGGACATCGATTCATATTACGATGAAATTTGCTTTATGATAATGGTATAGATCCTGACTGGCACAATAACTAAGTATATTTCGCACATGGATTGCTGAGCTTTGCATATATCTCCGTCCGAAGATTTTTTCTCTATCCATACCATATCTATAATCATTAACCTCCTCCAATATATCTCGTATTCTGTATTCACTGCTGACCTTTGGTTTACCCTTTATTACAACTCTCAACAACTCATTGTGTCTTAGCTTGTACCCTAAAAAGCCATCTATGAGTCTTAACATTTTGTTTCGTGTATTATTGTGAGCACACCTAATCGTTTTTGGCTTTATCAGTCAATGATATTTTCGGCATTCTTCTCCAAGTGATGCTTAACATACTTTTATCTTTTTTACGGTATGTAGGGTTGTAAAAATATACATATCACAGAAATTGCTGCGATAGTTAAAAAATAAAAAATAGGACTCCCAAAGTTTCATAACTCCGGGCTCTCAGACCACACTGGGACACTTTGATATTGTGAACCATTTACAATATATTACTATTCTAATCTGAGTAAATTATCTGTAATATATTATTAAAGTGAGGCGTGTAACCAACAAAGGTGTGATCAGAGAATCAAACACCCAATTAATATTTTTTTGATCCAAAATAAGATTCTATTATAGATAAAATATGATGAAATTGTGAAACTGCCCCTCCTATAAACAACTGGTTTTTGTAAATGCCTTTTAGTTTTATTGGGACCCCCATGTACATTTTTAGTCACCAAGCATCCCTGTACCATTTTTGCCTATAAAATTTCAACTTACCAGCCTTCTAACCTGTGATATATTTTCTACATTTTTGTCGAAAAAATTAATTTTTGGGCCGCACTTTGAAGTTTTTGTGCACCATGTATCCATAAACTTTTTTGGTCAGGGAAATCTGACCACAAAATTCCTATATTTTCGGGCCTGTAAGATATTTTTGACTTTGTTACTAAAAAAAACTGTTGGTGCCCTCCCCCCCTCATGAATATTTTTGGTCCACCACGTACTCACCACTCTTTTGGGTTATAGGATAGCTCTCTGAAAAATAAATCAACTTCCTAGGTCTACTGAGCTTCAAGAGTATTACGACATGTTTTTCTAGTATCACTCCCCACTCCCACCCCTCCCCACCCCATTTAAGTTAGGGAGAACCTATCTGCAAAAGTTCAGATTTTCTTGTTTGGATAATTTTTTGACTTTGGTTTCTTACAAGCTCCTTTCTCCCATTTTGGAGGTGGCACCAATGGAATTTTTCGGTCACTAATTACTTTTAACAAACATACGCTCTAGTACATATATGCCTGAAATATTTCAGCTTCTTAGCCTATTTGGGCTTCGAACTTTTTTTTAATTCCCTTGATTTTGGGTGGGCAATTGGAATTTTCTTTCACCAAGTGTACCTGCACCCTAATGAGCTGAGGGCTACCTTCGTGCAAAATGTAAGTGGTTTCTAGGTCTTCATAGTTTCAAGATTAATTTGCTAGGCCAGATGGAGGAACTGGTAGTTATTATAATTGATATGATTGGTCCTCCATTTTGTTTCACCAGAGATTCTAATGCTACTTTAGTTCCATCATATTATTCAGCGTAATTGAGTGCAAGTTCATCTGAGGTAACATTCTTTATTGTACAAATAACAGGGTACCGGAATGTAGAGACAGTTCTGAGGGTTTGCGATATTTGTGATGGCGGAAGACCTAAAATGCAGCCATTTGTACTCGTACTTTATCCACATGCAGCCTATTAACACCAGACTTCCGTGTTTGAATCCTGACTAACTCAATATATGCCCTGATTGCTCATGATATTCGTATATTAGAATCCATTCGCCATAAGAATAGTGTTAGTTGACAGCTATCAGATGCTGTGAAAATGGTTAAATTAAATAATAATTGTTTGTTGTGGAAGTTTTGCCTGTTTAATTTAAAAACCACTCAAAATTATCTTGCAAATCATAATGGTAATGGTTTGGCGAGTGGATATATGAGAGTAACTCTAACTTTTAAGAGCTGTCAGCTACCATTACTCCTCTGGCGAATGGACTGTGGTTACTACTTGCTACTAGATTATGTTCACCTGTATTTGGCTTACGTGTCATACATACTTACAATATGTTCTTTAGGGTTTGAAATATATTTGAAAGTACTGTTATGATAACTATGGCAGTAGATTTTTACGGATTAATTTATAATATATAAATATAATTATTGTAAATTACTGTCATAATTAAGACAAAAAAAATATGTTTGTAGTTTGAAAGATAATAATCTTCCTACCTTTTCATGTACTACCAGGCAATCACGCATATAAGCTGTTGAGAGAATATCCTGCCATTCGTACGGCTGTAAGCATACTATTAATTACGATTATTTATAGGGATGATAATGATATTACAAGAAGTAAACCCATAGTATAATTACATGAGAACAGGATACCACCAAAAGAAGCTACTCTATAAATACCCAAATAATATTCGATCCTCAAAATCCTCCTATCATTAACCCAGACTCAAGAGCCTGACACTCAGGATCAGGGGATCACCGAGATATTCTCCAGCTTTTATGACGATTTAAAAAATATATGATATAACTTATATATAATTATTTGATTTGATATTTACACAAGAGATTCAATTATATGACTTTAAATAAATTAACTGGTAAAAATATACACTAGATCTTTATTATCCGGCCTAAAGTGGATGCATTCCGGGTCGGAAAATGGAAAAGCCAGATAATGCAGAGTCTCACAGAACCATTAATTTTGTTTTAATAGAATTTGGCCCTTTTCTGATTCCGATGTAAAATAGGAATACAGTAATTTTAGGGGGACAATACAAATAAGATAAAATTTAATTTTTAAATATATTTATATAGAGTACTTTATTTTGAAATTGGAACATCAGCTGTGAAGAAATACTAAGGGAAAATAGAGCGCATAATATTATATTGCATTAAAACTTCATTAAATATATTATTGTAAATATGTTCCACTTATTTTTATCTAAAACACAATTAGCACCGAGACTGGGCCGCACAATATGGAGGGCTGATAATCGCTACTCTAGTGTATTATATAATATGTACCTTATTCAATACTATACAAATTTGATCTTTTAAGTGCAAGCGAATAAAGGAGTGTTTGTAAACACTTTACTTCTAAAGGAAAGATATGATCTAAGTAATACATTTCTGTTGTATTCACACATATTATATTAACACCATTTGATTGTTTGTGCAGACGCAGAGAATTGTCTTTAAAACCCCGCGTAACCCATAGTAAACATTTAAGATCTGTTGAAATCACTCTATGCAGAAAAATAAACATTTTTACTGAAGCAATATTGGATTTACTTCGACAACAATGTTTTGGTTATACAAATTGTTAAAATATGGATTTCCTCTTCTATTCTCTTCCCCTCATACCCATCTTACTGTGCATTGTACAATGTAATCCAGAAGTTTAATTATTAGACATAGCTGATAGGAATGGCATTTTTATTTTGGGAGGGAATGGGACAATAAATGATTCAAAATATCAAGTTCGGTAAATTGTAAAAAAAAAAAAAAAAACTAATACCACTTGAATTACGAAATTTGATACTCCGAGTGTTCCATGCAGTAGTTAATTGTATCACAATTCATTGTATGCAGATGCTAACTACAATTTTGTCATTTACTAGGAATCAATAAGAGGAAACATGTGAGTATACACGTCTTGGTTAATTTTTAATTTAAATCTTACCATAAAAAATAAAGTAAAGTAAATTTATACCATTAAAAAATGAAAATTTATATTTGAGTAATTTTAATTAATATAAAAAATATTTTTTATTTGTGGTTTGGGTCATGATAATGTTCTACTATAGATTATTTAGGTTATTCTTTGTTCATTAATTTCTGAGAAAAATTTTCAGTTCTTTTATCTCGCATGCTGCCATATTGATTCTAAAAATCTAAAAGATATCCCAATTTGCCTACTTATTTTAAAGGTCTTTAATTTATCTCACAATAATGTTTGACTAATAGTTCCTGGGTTAGTTTATTATATGTATAAGGACCGCTCTTAACACTAAAATAAAATTTGTTTTCTGCCATTGCCAGAGTAAAGTTAGGTGTGCATATTATACTAAAGTTACGTAATACTTAAAGCTTGAAGATTTTGGGATATAGTGGACTCTGGTGGACAGAAAATTGACCATCAGCAAAACTAAAATTGATTAATTTCAGATCATGGGGGTTATAAAACCTAAAAATGACAACGAAGAAATAATTTGGTACTAAATGCATTGTGATTTTATAGGAATACAGGTATAACCCAATTTAAGAGGCTCTTCAATTTCCACTATGCCCCAAAATTGAGGCTCTTAACCAAAATATATATAAAAAATACTTTTAGTTTTAAAATAATTCACTTAATCAGGAATAAAAACCTTATGAGAGTATTGTCATCATTTAAGATTATTATCCACTTTTAAAAAACTATGAAAACATACTTGTAATTTAAATCAAATGGATTCATTAGTCCTAGTCAAAAACTAATGATAATTTTGTCATATAAATTTAAAAAAATTATCATTAGTTTTTGACTAGGACTAATGAATCCATTTGATTTAAGATTACAAGTATGTTTTCATAGTTTTTAAAATAGTGGATAATAATCTTAAATGATTCTTGATCGATTTCCAATTTATATTTATATCCAAGCTGAATTAAATTTACAAAGGCCAACTATATGCTGTAGACAACCTTTAAAAACCTCTGCAATCAATATAACTTTCTTGATATCAGGATTCCGTTCACCTCTACAGCAATAATTATTTACTTGCTATAGTATTTTCAAATAGATAACCAAAAATCATTTCTACCAATAATAAGTTTTTATAAGTTTTCGAATAATTTATTTCGATAGTTTTTCCGAAAAGAACTTACATGTCTATATATTTTCCAAAAGTAGATTTCTATAGTTTGTTAATAGTAGATTTCTGTAGTTTTTCCAAAACTAGATGTATATAGTTTTATGCAATATAAAATATATATTCTTTTCCAATAGTAGATTTTTTATAGATTTTTAATAGTGTATATCTATAGTTTTTTGATTAGTACATTTTTTATTTTCCCCAAATGTAATTTATATAGTTTTGTGTAATATATATAATTCTTTCCAATATTGTATTGCTAAAGGTTTTTCCCGTAGTAGATTTCTATAGTTTTTAAGATAATTAGTTATATTTTTTTAAATATTGTAGAGGTCTTTATTTTTTACAATAGTAGATATCTATAGTTTATTTGAAATGTATCTCTCCAAATTTACCTATTTAAATTTCTAATAGTTTGTTAAATAGTTTTATAACTCACCTCTCATTACTTTATTCACTCTATACACACTATACAATGTTCACAACTTAAAGACGCAATCAAGTTCTCAGATGTTAAATATCGAGAATTATGGAGCTTCATATTAGACTGGTTTACTTACTCTAAGCTAGACCTACATTTACAATAACCTGAAATAACACATCTGATTTTAGATCCAAAGAGATGGTGAAAAAAAACAGATTATTCAAGAGTAAAAATGTATTCTCATGAAAAGACGCATAACTTTTTCTACGAAGTTTGACATTGTTAGTTTCCAAGGAAAGTTGTTTCAAATTGGAGCCTTTCAGTCACTGGGACATGTTACAAAACAATGGTGGGAGTGAGTCTGAACATTTCAACCCATGTTTTGATGTTACGAGGCCTCTCTTACCCCCACCCCGCCCTCCTTTTATCCCTTAAATCACTGATGTTCCTGAGTCCTGTCTTCACATAACAGACTATATTTAAATCCTCTCTATAATGGAGGGTCGCATAGTATCAAGACAAGGTAAACAGTTCGAAAAAAAGCTGGAGAAGGAGAAACTTTCTACTATCTTCCTTATTATGAGGCTTTTATTAAATATTATCTTCTCTTTACACAGCATCTTAATATCCGTACAAGCTATCCATCCTTTAGTGGATCTACATTTGCGTGAAGGCAGAGTGTAAAACTTTATTGAGTAACAATCACCATCAGTACAAAAGGCTATGGCTCGAACCAGAATAATAGATGAACCTGAAGCTGAGTCCAGCAAGGTTCTTCAATGTCTTGATTAGTAGCTTATTGGAGTCTTACACAAATCATAATACTTACAACCTCAATCAGGTCTTAATCCTCGTTAAATTTTTGAAGGGGTGTTCAATGTTTTGTGTTTGAACTTTTAAGAAGCCTTACCCTGACCTACCACATGTAAGAGTACACTTTCCTCCAAAAAATAGAATCCGGTTCTAACCCTGAGCCCTATCCATGTCTTTATGTAGCCCTCGGACTTTAAGACGTCAAATAAATACTTCCTTTGAAAATATGATATTTGGGAATATGATGTACTAAATTTTAACTCTTTCCTGAACATGGGTCAGTTCCCAAAATCTACCCCCAGTATTTTCAGTGTTTGACAGCACGTGCTTGTGCTGATAGTGGTTTTTTCACATGAAATGTAACCAAAAACATGAAAGATCACCACTTACTGACAAACCTATTAACAACAATTATGAAAGCCTCTTCAGCAAACAATTTATAGCACGTGCAAATTAAAATCTTTCAAATTTTGGGGGGAAAATGAGGTGAGACTTATTGTTTGGTAAGGATCTTTCTTATTTTCTTATTTTTATATTAAGATAAGTTTTAAGTTGGAATTATATTTAACTAATCTATTGATGCTATATAGTTTTTTGGAGTGTTGACTCATGCGTATCTGAGATTCTCAATGCCGCCCTTATGATCCAAATGGTTTGACGCATCTTGTCTATGGGAATACTTATACTTTTTAATCATGCAATGAACATAATTAAAACATTGTCAATTAATTAACCTCCTTAACTGTGGTGTTTTCACTCTTTCGCAGATATTTGTATCTCTAATATTATTTGTACTTTGTCTGCGTATTGCTATCTCTCTTGCTCACAGTTCACTTTTGACCCTTTATATGAAGATACCTTGTCTCGACCTTGCATACAACTGTGTTTATTTGTCCCCAGGTATTGCAATCTCTGATAGTTTGTTAATTTGTTCATCCCGCTAACATTTGGAGGACATCTAGGGACTGACGTTATAATTTAACGGAGTTCTTTATTCTCTCTCTTCAATATAAATACTAAAGTTAGTGCTGGGATTCGTTTCAGAATTACGTCTTTGCGTTCCGTCAGTTCGTACTTAATTGCACTAATTGGGTAGGTAGCATTTGAAGAAATGAAGATTGAATAGTACTCAACCTGAGGGTAGGCTGGATCATCAACAGTTCTACCGTCAGTCAACTGTAGAGCCTCGGCAGCACTGAAGAGGCGTAATAGGGAAATGAGGAGTGAGGTAGTTTCTCGTTGCTTTCCTCACTTCCAGAAAAAGAGCTCGAATTCAAATGGAGAGACAATTAGAAACCATTCATTAAAATCACTGGGACAACAATATAAGTTTGATAAGTTTTTCTGACACTAACAAATACCTATGTAGTTAGACTTATATCTAACTTACAAACAACAATTTATTGAGTTATATTGTTGATCCCAATGATATTAAAACCTGAAAAAAACAATTTTTTGTAGTTACGCTAGTTTCACACTAACCCCTTGATATATATACAACGTGTATCTAAAACATTGCATCAAACTTTGGCAGGCTATTCCTTGGGTGAAAATATAATAATTCATAACAGCAACCTAGGGTCCATCTTGAATATTAAGGGTGGTATTCACCCCTAAACATAGAGCTAAAACCGACTATTGTGTGAAATATTATGAAAACTGATTAAGGTATTACAACAAATCTTTGTATACTACTTATTGAAACCTTGATCATTAATAAACTAAATGTGCTGTTACCGTTATCCACCCCCATCATGTAAAAAAGGGGGGGTTGTAACACTTTTTTCTCCAATAAAATATGACAGAGTAAGTATTACTAACTTTAACTTAAGATTACAAAATATGAAGCAAGAATTAACAAAAAAAGGTGTCTTGGAGAAACTGTCTAGTTTTCCCCGTTTCCGAGATAATCATGCACGTTTGATTTCAGAGACGTGTTAATTCCTGCCAGGTAGGCAACCAGTATAGCTGTTGCGTAGCCACCACGCTCTCCTTACCTTATGCCGTTAGACTTCTTTCTGTGTTCTGTGGGGTTTTTTCAAAGCTTTGGTGTACGAGACAGCCATTGAATCCAAGGAAGACCTGTTAGCCAGGCTAAGTGCTGCATGTGATAAGGTTAAAGAAACACCACGTGTTTTTGAAAGATTACGCCAGTCATTGATACGCCACCTCAATCATTGCAATGACGTTAGGGGCCACTATTTTGAACACTTGCTATGAATATTAAAATATTACTTGACGAGAACAATATTTATTAAGATTGATGCATAGCTTAAATGCTGTATTTAATCGATAAATATGTTAGTTTTGTCATATCTAAGGTGTAATCTCATTTTAGTTTTTTTTTTAAATGTTTTTAAAGTCATAAC
Organism: Timema cristinae; assembly: GCA_039000515.1. Classification (NCBI taxonomy): domain Eukaryota; kingdom Metazoa; phylum Arthropoda; class Insecta; order Phasmatodea; family Timematidae; genus Timema; species Timema cristinae. The sequence continues at coordinate 2,105,471 of JBCFYV010011135.1, read as the reverse complement.
ATTATAAATAATTTCATCTAAAAACGAACTCTCACAGAACTCACCAAAATGTTTTAATTTTATTATCAGTAATTTTTTTATTTGGGATGGATATCAAGTATTTCAACAACATTTTCAAGTTTATAATATAATATGTCATATATATTATATACTATTAATTTAAATTTTGATAGCTCTTGTCACTTAAATTATCATAAATAATTACGAACATTATATATTTGTATTTTTCTGTATTACATTATTGTTTATACCCTTTATCAAGTATACATATACAGGGAAGTTGCTAGATTTATCTTTCTATATATAATCATATATTAAAAATGAGCCTGTTTTTTCCACCGCCTCCCCCCCCCCCCCCAAACTAATATTAATATACCACTAGTCGGGGGCATTCTATAGTGTTGGAATGGTCTGCTTAAAACGGGTAGATAGGAGTTTGAATCTCAGTCGGGTTTTTCTTAATAGTTTTTATACTTTCCTTTCATGTAAATGCGGATAGATTACCTCTAAAATACCTCCTTTCTCATCCCTAGCCCATTGTAACAATTATCATATATGCCAGACCTGAGCAGGTAATAAGACGTGGTGATAAAAATAAATAGTAAATTAAGATGGCCTGTTGAAGTCCAGGGGTTAAACTATCTACGATTAAGGTTGTCATATATTCAGAACCATTGTAGGCCTATTATCATAATGTAGATGTGCAGTATGATCAGTTTTGAAGGTAGGTCTATATGCTCAAGGGAGAGTTGGTGGCCGAGCGATGGACCACAATGCATGTCGTGGCCATGGTTACAAGACTATGCACACAAATCAAACCACGACCACTGTTCGTCGGACATTTTACTATGGAGATAGTGGTTTGTACTGTTATACAGACACATTACACATATATGATATGAGCTCGGAACACAGTTATAGCATAAATTAGAGGACTACTTGTCAAACCAAACCAAAGATACTATTACATTATGTATTTTATTTTTAATGGTTAAGTTTAATTTTTCAATTTAAATAATCTGGACTAGTTTCTTAACTGAATGATTATATCAGACATCGACTTTCAATTATACTTTATTTGAAAATAGACACAACATGTATTTTATATTTGATTTCTGTGGAAAGGGAGACCATAGGTAAAATTAATAATTCATATGAATTCGACAAAGTGTGAATCCAAATCTGAACAATCAATTCAGCATCTTAAAACACTACCAACTGACTTATTTGTTTACCTTATTTTTATTATGAAAATCTTACAAGAAAGTTAATTTATAATATCTAAAGGAATTAGGACTAAAAGAAGTACAATTTGTTGAAGTTCAATAGGCTGCAATTGCATTTATTTATAAATGATTGAAAATCACTTAGCCACTATTTCATTTAATACCCCAAGTAAGTAAATGAGGGGAAACTACTAACAGTGTTTCTTGGAGGATGGTTTTGAATATCTCTAACAACTTCCGGCAAATTGTACTTTACTATTCAACGAATCTTACTACCGGTCCAGAATTGTAATCATTCCAGAGAGGTAGGAATGAGAAAGTTATAATTAATAAGAAATATTGCTACATTTTCGTTAAGGAACAGTGCATTTAAATAAATCACCCTACGTACACATTTACGTGACCATTGGCAAACCTGTACTGATGAGCCCAACGTTTTATCCGCGTGGACACGGAATATGGTTAAATTTAAAATTAGCTAAGTTTTTTCCGTGCCTATGCAGCCATTTAAAATAGTGATCATATTTTTGACACCCGATGAAATATGAATAAACCAAAAGTCCTGTGCAAGTTTTTACTTTCACTAGAAATATTTTTTATTCTTTCAATAAGAGTTAATAAACCTACAGATTTAAAGTGTATCAGACCAAACATTTTGTATGGTTATTTTCAACTAGATCTACAAATGAGTCAGATTAATACATTTTCAGCTTCAAACATACAAGTTTTCTTTCTCTCCACAATTTCTACAAATATTTCAAAACAAAGCTGCACTCATGATTTAGAGACTATTGTTTCATGGACAACAGATATTTGATGATTATAAAAATATTAAATTTTATCAACTAGCAAATATACTGTTACGATTGGAATAAACATGGAATACCATATGGAACCATAATTCATTCTGATCTCTTTGTTAAAAAAAACTAATATCAAATTGGCATATTATGATTGTTTTTACACATATATAATATAAAAGTTTGGCTAAACATAATAGTATAATAGCAATAAAGAGTAAATTTCTATAATTCTAATAATATTTAGTATCAAGTATGAACCAAAATAAAATATTATATTATTAAATGAATAAAAATTAATAATAATATCGAGTTTTTTCTTTTAATTTGATAATTGTTTATACTAGTTATGATATCTTGGTTCTAGCCTGTACCTAGCACATACGTCTTTAGTTAGGGAAGAATATGACACGGTTTACTAATAACTACAATTATTTACAAAGTATTGTGAATATTAAAAACATTGTTCTCACTGTCTGGTTCCCAACCAATAAACCAATATTTCTCCTTATGCTATTCTTCATAGTGTTTTTTTCTTGATTATTCCGCAGTATAATGAGAGTAATACACAGGTAAAAAAGAGATATTTTGGGAGTAGATTTCCATAATTGGTTTTAAGGGTCCTTAACCTAGTTCTAGTTGTCTCTTTTTTAAAGTGTTTTACTCACCCATTGACTAACCAGTCAAATATTAACTAGAGCTGAGTATCTAGTAAGGGGTTTGCCTTCAAGGAAATATAGTGCATGGAATTTGATAGGTCCTTGCAGTGGCGGCTAAGGGAAGAGATTTTGAGAGATTTGTTTATAGGCCTAGATGGAATGTTCTTATGTTTATATTTATTTATCTGTTAAGTGCTATTGTATCTACGTAGTCCACCGTTCTCTTGTAATAATCGTCTTGAAAGCTAAGCGACCGTGACTAAAACCTCTTTATCAAGTGATGCGAAGAAGAATTGTTTAAATTAACCGAAAAACTAAATATTATGAGTAAATGTAATGTATAGTTAAAATTATTATTCTCTTTATTCTTATTATTATTATGTGTTCTATATTATTACAGGTTCATTCATTTTGTCAGTGAAACTTAGACCTCTAATGCGACTTTTTCTCTGCTTCCTCTTTTATCTCCCAGAAATTTCTTATTTCCCTCAAGTCACCCAATATTTGAATCCTCTTTCTTCCTAAACACCTCTCTCCCCCAAACTTTTCTTCTATGACGTCATACAGAAGACCGTTCCTCCTAAGGATGTGTCCCGATCCAGTTTGCTTTGCGCCTAAGAATCATATCCAAAATGGATATCTTCTCACCCCCTCTTCCTGGGATGTGTTCTTTTGTCACCCTGTCTGCCCACCTGATCTTCTCCAGCACCATATTTCAAAGCTCTCCAAGTATTTATTTTCCATCTTCCTGAGAGTCCAATTTTCTGCTCCATACTGCGTGAATATCTAAATTTAGCATTTCATCAGTTTCTTCATCAGTTAAACACTTAACTTGCTTGTCAACAGTAACTTCTTTTTATTGAAAGCTTCCTTTGCTATGGCGATCCTTGACCTATTTTTTTTAGTGTAGCAGGTATTCTTTGTCAGCAGGCTTGACAAGTACTTGAACTTCTCTATGCTCTCTAACCTCTGGTTTTCAATTTTGATTGTCAGTGGCTCTTAATTTTTTGAAATCATCAATACTTTTAACTTTTCAATGTTTGTATTTCATGTCATATCTTCTCCCTATGGTCCATTATTTCCGCAGCTCTTCTTTATTTCTGGACTGCAGTGCTAGAGCTCTTTTTTAGTTAACTATATTATAAATAGTATATTGTAACATGTTAGAATTAAGAAAGCTTAATAGTTAAAATACAAAGATGGGTTGAAAATTTAACCACTGATCAATAATGTACGTATTTGTATTTACGACCCATTAATTATTTTATTCAATAAATTAATTTCAACTAGAAAAAAATCTTCCCTGTCAGGCAATTTCTTTGTGGGTTTTTGTAATATTTTGTAACCATGTTTCTCTCAGTACCATCCAGATGACTCCTGTATACGTCACTACCTTCCTACTTATCTGTATAAAACCATTCCTCCACACTCCATACGACCTGTGAACCAAGTGGTCTCTCCATGACATGCTCGAGGCAGTAGAGTGATCAACTGGCCGAGGTAAATCAAACTCCTGGATCAACGCAACGTCCTCAAACCAATAACAGTGTATGGAATTCGTGTTGAACAGTTTAAAGTTGTCTTTTGAAGTAAATATTGATGGTACTTTTCTTAGAATATTATTGATTTCCTTGTGACCTTTGTTGTTAGGATCATTCTTCTATTCAAAGATGTCGTTTAGGAAATCCATAGTTTTTGAAATGTAATCTTCACGATTAATGAGAATTATTGTGATACCTTTCTCTGCTTTTACATTGATAAATAGTACTTTATAATAATACTTATAGTAATACTTTATAAGATACAGATACTTTTTCAGAAGTGAATTGAGAGTTTTTACAATCATTGTCAGTAAAGAATTTATCTTTAATTTATTTTAATTAAATATGTTAGCTATGTTTTTTATTGTTATTAATAATTTTCTATTTGATTGTATTGGCAATTATATATTTTGTTTGATTTTTATTTCTGAAAGGTAAATGTTTAAAAACTTATTTACTAACAATGATTGTAAAAACACCCAATTCACTTCTGATGAAGTAGCTGTACCTCATGAAGGATAGAGTTTTTATTAAAACCTATTCACTCAATAATGAAGTCCATTCCCTAAACATTAATAATGTATAACCAACTAAACAAAGCCTTTTGCAAAAGTCTGATCATGCAACAGTAGGCCTAATTAATAACCCACGTGAAGATTTGTTATCCTATATAAATATAGTATTCATTTGATTTCTGTATTGATTGATCAACCTAGAAAAGATAATGAGAACATTTTAACAAAATATTCTTAGTATTTTTGAAGGGAGGGAGTGAGGTTTAATGTTCATAAAATTACTTGTAAGTTATTAATTTTGATGACAATCAAGAATTAGATCCGTGAATAATTAATTGAAATCCTATTACTGGAAGGATATTGAATTTCGTGTGTTAAACCAAGAAAAGGGAATATTCAAGCCATGATAAATTACATTGATATAAACATGCACTCACAGATATCAGTGTATGAGAGTGAATTACAAAGAAAATATATTTTAAAATATCAGATATTACTGAAGTGTGGGTAGAAACAGGACAGTCTAATATAGGCCAACATTTAGTTTTTCTTAATGCAAGTTTAATGACTTTTTCAGACAATCACTTCTAGCTTTAATTATAATAAATATATTATTTGATGAAACCTTGACTGGTGAATAATATAAAAGGTACGTTTACTATAATTATACAAACTTCAGGGTTAAATATTTAACTCGACAATAGTTTAAAAAGAAACCTATTCAATGCTTTGATTATTTTTATGAGAGAAACAGGTATTAAATATAGTAGTAACTTAAGTTTAAAAAAGCTCCGTTTGATATGATTTTGTGCACTCATTACATTGTTTTAAATATTTTAAAACTAAATGCGTAAATACATAATACTCAAACGTACTTCTTTGTAAGTATACGAGATACCATACCTTTACATATTTTGATAAAATATTATAATTTGTTTTTAGAAATTCAAGTGGGCGTGTTATGTTTGAAGGATGGTTATGATTTATTTTGAAAACCATTTCCTCATGGTAAAAGCTTTGAATACCGTGGTATGTAGGACAAAATTTAATTATATTAATCTCTAGCAAACTCGCTTGTTTGAAATTATCCTTAATTTTTTTTACATCCTCGGAAAAGGACCTTTATTTATAATGCATGCGATATGAAAGAAGATTATAAAGTAAAGGATCTACTCTGCAGGCTGAATACAAAGCAGTAACAAAAGACTGTGTCAAATACTAGAGTTCCCTTTCTCTCTTTTAATATAAAATAAAGAACGACTTGATAATTTAATTAGTGATAGAACAGTTCCTAAGGATCTTATTAATATGCAATACATTATAAGATAACTGTTTTAGTATGAAGAAACTATTGTTTTTAGTCATCACGTCTTATTACTTGTTCAGATGCATTTTCACTAATTACGTTACTAAGTTAGGGATGAGGAAGGCTAAATTTAGAGTAGGTTTACTTGCAATTGCATACAGGGAGAATGAAAAAACTTTTAAGAAAAACCAACCAAGATCCACCTGAACAGATAAGTTAATGATTTTAATAAACAATTAATTACTTAATTGTGATTTAAGAATTGTTGAACATATGTTGTTAATTAATAATCTGCCCGAACCACATCCTTTCAAGCAAATAAATCATCCTTTCAAATTATATTAGTTCTGAACATTTAACCTAAATTACATACATTTATATATTACCCCTGCTCTTATATATTGTAGGATACATAAACAAATATTTTTATATGGATATAGATGATTTTCAATTATTTTTATTTCTTGCTTCATAATAACCGTTTGGGCTGTACTCATATATATTTATTAAGCTAGTCAAACATGAATGTGCTAGCTAAAATTTTAGAGTAAGTGTACATGAATTTGCCTGGATGGAGAGTGAGAAACCATTAAAGAAATAAACACCCGATCAGGACTGGCTCCATCACTGGAAATCCAGTCATTCACGATAATGACGCCGTTGACTATGTGACCACCGATGCATATTTATAAATTTTGTTTTTTAAATAAAGATTTATTCAGTTGTAATAAGCAAATTTTAGTTGAATACCACAGCATCAACATAAATATTCAAAGAAGATTGAGTTTTCTCTATGTTGTATACATTTTAAATAATCTCAGTTTTGAAGGTATTTATTTAAAGTTATAATAAATCTTATCAAAAGTAATTTTTGGACTCCTCAAATCTAAAGTGGCGTTTCCTAAATAATATTTTAGCTATAAAAGATCATATGGTAATTAAATATAGGATAAGTATATTTTGAATCAAATATTAAAATAATAAATCAGCACCCCTTAGAAGATACTTATAGTACGTCTGGTACATAGCAAATGAAGCCGTAAAGCTGCACTTTTTGATTGGAATACGCCACTTTTTGTAGTCATATATGATGTGAAAAAGACCTTTTCAGATAGGAAGCAACTTGAAAATCCATGCAGGACACAAATATGGTTGCCATTCCAAATATCATGTGTACGTGGTTACTGGTGTAAGTATCTGTATACGAGACGAACCAGGATGGCTCAGTTATAAGAGTATTGGTGTGCAAAACCAAAGGTACGATGTTTGATTACCATGTCCGGGTTGTCATTTTTCACTTATTTGAATTTAGTTGATAAATCTGAGGATCCATTTCATTACCCCTTGATAGGCCGAGACGTCAGTGAGAGGATAAGGAGATTGGATGTAATGTAAAGTTTGGATGGAAGTGTTTCAATGGCGAGCTTCCAGTGTTGGTTGAAATATAAAAGATCTCACAGATACAACTTCAAGTTGATTGAATAAATAATTGTTTTTTTGTTTTTATTTCATTAAATTAACATAGTTATCATTACTATAATGTAGGCTGCAATATTTTTAGACATAATTCCTAGTTGTCTCTAATAATGTATTTGGAGAAACTGGACTACGAGTAATTTTGATATATAGGCTAAAAATATCGGTCTTTTAAACTATAGCTATGGTTATGCCAATTTCCAACATGGGATGGATTTGGTTTAAAAACTGAAACTTGTGAAATAACTAGTATAAGCTATTAATTATAAACTTTGTTAGTTTAAAAGATTATAGCTATTCAACCGTTGACAAAGAATTCTCATCTCAGGACATTTCTGTATCCTGTTGTAGATTTTTAAAACAATTTAAATCATTATTAATAAATAATACATATCCTTATGAAATACTAGATTTAATATATTGTAAATTAACTTCATTACAATATACTATTTAAATCAAATCAAATATGTTTTTATTTAGAAATAAAATATTTTGGTTAAATTTAAAAAAAATTGCAAACATTCAACTTTTGGTCCAATTACGTATATTCATCCCATATTCATATTTTGAATTGGTGCTTTTATATATTTATACAATATTCAGGTAACGATTCACTCTCTTAATGGTTTGTTCAATACTTAATGCTAATTTAATTGATACAATTCTATCTATGTATATTTGGACTACTTATTAAATGTGATTTTGAAGAATAATGTAATATTATGACCAAAATCTCACCTCATTTATTCTCAACCCTTATCTTACGTGTCTAGATCTTGATAAAATATAACTCTCTGTTTCTACAAAAAGTGATATTTATTTGAAAAATGTTTGTTTAGTAAACGAGACACTTTTTACTCGATAAACAATTAAAAAATAATTATTTGGCAAAATTAAATCTGTAGAAAATATTTTACTATTCTGATTTAATATTTACATATCTTAAATTCAATTTTGGAAAACTGAGCTAAAACGTATGTATAAACTTATTTTTGACAAATTTTTTATTTAAAAATATTGAGGATACATTAGACCTATATGAATGTGAGTTTGAACACTGATCGCTTACGGAAAGCCTTAATAAAACTTATTATTTCTAAATAAGAGTAAGGCTAGAATTACACATATTTTATAACCACAAAACTACTGTGGATGGCCCCTCGGTACAGCCCTCGGGCGTGACGCGTTGTTATTGCTAACAGTTGAGGAATTTGTAAACATCCTAACAAGTGAACATATAGTCCGTATTTGTGTATGAAGGGTGATATCTGAGTATGAAAAAACTATAGACCATTTTCTGTAGGAAGGGATAGTACGTGTTCCCCCGAATCGATTTTCAAGAATGGATAATTGGTGATGAATTATCGATGATCGAGAGTGAATAAAACACGGATATTATAATATATATATATATGCTAATTGGTGATTAAATTATCAGGAAGCCCTCCCACCTACAGCGCCTGCAACATCGAAAACGGTCTATATTTTCAAAAAAAGTTCCTTCATATCAAAACCGGCCTATAGCCCTCCAGTCACCTTGGATATGTTGATTGCCTCACAACAACCTTGGCGAGGACTTCGTGAGAGTTTGTAAACATCCCTGTTTTTTTCGTGGTTGTGTAACAAAGCAAACGACTATAAATAGACCTCGAGATCTTTACACTCGTTCAATATAAGTTGTGATTTCATCCTATAAACATCAAGATGAGTTTTGACGATCTTGAAAACTGGTTCAATTTCGGTAAGTTTAAAAAGTTTTGTATATTTTAATGGGTAACTATTTTACATGATAAAAAGTCTTTGGTGTACAGAGGCGATTACTTTATTTTTTATTTTTAGAAGACACGCCATCGACGCCTGCAGCCATGGTTCAACCGGAGGCACCTGATAGAATGGAACAGTTACTATATTTTACTGAGGATGGGATTTGCACGGCGGGTAATTAATTTCCGGCTTTAAATTTGAGCATGATTGGTGTGTAGTTTTTTCCCTGTGATAGTTATTAATATGTATTTATTTAATTTCAGATTATTGGGATGTGGCAGCACCTCTCCAGGAGACGGCCACCACGCCCGTCACCCTGTCGGATGGTGTGCCGTTCTGTGCTCGAGCAGACACCACAGCTGTCATTCCGTTGGACCATAATTATAACGGCGATTTGGACGAGATAGATCACCAAATATGTGAGTAGCATCTAATTGGAATAGTCAGTTATTCAGTTTAAACCCAAGCAATAATATATTTTGCTAGAGAGAGAGAGAGAGAGAGGCAGAAACCAGTCACTTTCTCCAGTCATTAGCGACGGGAGACGAGCGGGTATTTATGTCGTACCAACCAACAATTCTGACGTTAAAAGCACAGCTTAAAATGTGGGTTTAACCTTTGTTAATGCGTATGTTTGGAACAATTATATTTAAAGTCTGTTGAGTCAGGGGTCCCGCGCTCGATTCCCGGGCATAGATGAAAATGTGGGTTTAAACATACGCCAAGCCATGTGAGGCTTTCTTTAACAACCTGATGAATATTCTAAACAGTTAGTTACATACGCCAAGTCATGTAAGGCTTTCTTTAACAACCTGATGAATATTCTAAACAGTTAGCTACATACGCCAAGTCATGTAAGACTTTCTTTAACAACCTGATGAATATTCTAACTAAACAGTTTGTTAGTTACATACGCCAAGTCATGTAAGGCTTTCTAAACAGTTAGTTACATACGCCAAGTCATGTAAGGTTTTCTTTAACAATCTGATGAATATTCTAAACAGTTAGTTACATACGCCAACTCATGTAAGGCTTTCTTTAACAACCTGATGAATATTCTAAACAGTTAGTTACATACGCCAAGTCATGTAAGGTTTTCTTTAACAACCTGATGAATATTCTAAACAGTTAGTTACATAAGCCAAGTCATGTAAGGCTTTCTTTAACAATCTGATGAATATTCTAAACAGGTAGCTACAAACGCCAAGTCATGTAAGGTTTTCATTAACAATCTGATGAATATTCTAAACAGTTAGCTACAAACGCCAAGTCATGTAAGGTTTTCTTTAACAACCTTATGAATATTCTAAACAGCCAGTCATATATTATTACAAATAATAAATTATTGTAAGTCCTAGGGTGTATTTATTACACACACAATTTTCGAGGGTGGTCCCGGGTTCGATTCCTATTCATGTGTGTTTAACCTTTGTATTTATTACACACGTGTGTTATAGTTGAAATGGATGTTGAAAATGGCGGCCCACCAACAACCATCGCTGCCGCCATCGCTCAGCACGGTGCTCGAGCCCCGAGGGAGACGGAGTCCCCGCAACCCGTGGTGGGGCCATCATCGGCACCGAGTAGTGGTCCGGTAAATCAGGTAGGAGGAGCGTTGCCTCAAGGCGTCCCTCTCCGAATCGTCGAGGAGAGAATTAAGCAATTGAGGCAGTTTTTTTATGTCGGTCGTGAATTGATCATACAATTAGGGACGCCGGGGAGCGATCGTGACGCTCAAACCTGGCTCGAGGAGCAAATCAATGCTTTGCTTGGACGTCTCCAGGATCATGGAGTTAGCGCCGAGGATCACGTAGGTCTACTATTGGTCAACACAGACTCCTCGTCAAGACCTGTGTTCGTTTCCTTTAGACGAGCAGAGCAGCTTGACGCGCAGGCTGTGCTCTCTAATGTAGAACGAGTGTTACAAAGCAATGCTTCGTTCCTCACTTCATCCCCTCTGTATATCAAGTTACACCACTTTAAAGAGCCGCGCGGGAGGGGTAATCATAAATGTGATAAACTCGCTCCCGCTACCACGTATAGCCGTAATAATAAAGGAATAATTACTATTCAAAATGGCGACACACTTTGCCTCGCCCGTGCAATGGTTGTCGCCAAGGCTATATGTGACGTTAAAAGAGAACCGGGATGCATGGACGTGAACACCTTTAAGCAGATCAAAATTGGCCGTCCTATTCAAAAACTCAAAGCAGAGGAACTATGCCGTGATGCCCGTGTGAATCTTTTGAAAGGTGGTGGGCTCACCGAACTGAAACAATTTCAAACATACCTCACCGAATACAAAATCACCGTGTTCAGGGAACGTCGGGGGAGACAGGTCCTATTTGAGGGGCCTACTCCCTCCGAACATTCCTTTAAGGGCTACCTTGATTTGTATTTTCACGACGACAAGCAAAACCATTTTGATGTCATAACATCCTTGTCAGCCGCGTTTAAGTGCTCGTACTTTTGCCGCGAGTGCCGTGTGCCGTTCAGTAATAAGAACAAGCACAAATGCGAATCCGCGTGCAAAAGATGCTACGCTAAACCGGCCTGTAGCGGAGGCCGATCTGTGACCTGTAAAGATTGCGGGCGCCGGTTCTCAAACCAGCAGTGTTTTGATAACCATAAACGTCCCGGTTTTGGCAGAGGTCACATGTCGGTCTGTGACGTCAAAAAGGTTTGCGAGGTATGTGGACAATTTTTCAGTTTGGAAAGAGCAGGATTTTTACACAGGTGTTATGAAACTTTTTGTAGAGTATGCGAGACCCATCGCCCTTTTGGGCATTTCTGTTATATGTTATTTTAACTATTTTCTTGTGATTAGAGACAGACATAAATGTAATTTTATTTTATTTATTGATAATTTAGTATTAATTCTCAACGTGTAGCTTTATATCATATAGAAATCTCAACATCAAGGAATAATCATTAGTTCGAAGTTTTTACGTCCAAACGCCAGAACTGTTTACTGAAGCAACAAATGTATACAAACATCAGATGTCCACACACTAGTAGAACATTTTTACAAACCATGTAAACACAGAAGAAAAGTTTGTATATATAAATATATTTATATAATCAGATTGATAACGTCCCTTTACTGACACAAATATAACTATGCCTAGTTTTTAATTTCTTAAGGAATTTAAATTTAAATATAGAAATAGTTGTAGGTAAGCATTATTTTATGTTATATTATATACTTTTTAAATCAAATGAATTATAATAAAACAGAACTATGAGTTAGAATAAAAGGCACAGAAATTAATGACAAAACGCCACATATTGTGTAAAGTAATGATTCAAAGTTACCTAGCCGGATATAATGCTGAGTCATAGTTGGCCACACCATCTCTACCAGAAATTTGAGATTAATTACATTAAATATGTTAAATTAAATTATATAAATAATTCCCAACAGTTTTAAATTTAAGAATGTTATTAATAATTCCTGAGGTTTTGTGAATCACCACATATTAAAATATCAGCATTTATTCATTATTTCCATATCATATAGATTTGTTTCTTGAGACTGGACCACTTATTCAATATATATTTACAATATCTATCTCCCAACATTACTGAACCAGACAAAGGATTAGTTTTATATGCTAAGTACTAATCAATAGGAAACTGCCTCTGTTCTCTCTCCCTTTTTAAAGTACTTGCACCAATTTCAATTTCTAGTTTTCGATCCCAGTTATAGAATGTTCTGCTTGAAGAATGTTTAATGCATATTGAAATCTTAGCTCTCACGCTAATGGCTATGTTCGAATCAAAACCAGTATTTCTGAGTCAATATAACGTTTTGTAGAGGTATTTTAAATGAGTCCCCAACTTAATTTGCTTTTTTTTTCATATTAAAGAATATAAAGATAAAATATATCGCCCTCTTTCACAAAATATAATTTATAATTTCATGTTCTTCGATGGATATCATTGTTAAATGTGAAAGTTAAGGAACATAACCCTTGAATAATATTACAGTGTTATTTCCCATTATTCTATAATGTATTAGTTAATTATATGTAATAGCCAGTACTAATGCACGAAGTGACCAAAAGTGTTATGTTGTCAAGTTTTTATCAGACTTCTGTGTTGGGAGTCCGGGGCTCAATCCTCGGATCCAGCACAGATTTATCGGATTAAAAAAACCTTCCTTCACCTCTGACAAGAAGTGTTATAATCACATCTTGTGAATGTGTGAAATGCCAGGCCTCCACCATGGTCTGGATCCCAGGTTAAACTGTAGGTCCTCCATTTCATCTCACAATCACCCTACCATTACACATTAGCGTAAGTGCGTACAACTCAACAGGGTAGTAAGAAGTGGTGTTAATAATAATATAATAATAATAATAATAATAATAATAATAATAATAATAACTATCAATAATAATATAAATTCATTATATAAAAATAGTAAAAAATAATTAATTGTACAGTTTGGTTTTATTTTGTGGAAATGTTTTAGTAATAAAATAATATTGTTTTAAAAATGCATAATCAGAAAGTGCCCTATATGCCTGACTGGGCTTAATAAATCTCAGGCTAATTATAGAATATATAGTTAATCATGATAACATTATATTCTCCACTGAGCTATTAATTTCCGAAAAGGAACATGTAATATAAACCTCTATGGGGACTTACAGACCTTAAGATTATGACATTATTAATTAAAATCTAACTAATTTGTCATGGGTCATAAATATAATAATATTTTAAAATAAGAAATATATACCTTCAGCATCACCACGCTAAACAATTAAAAAATCAAGCAACCTGAGAACATAAACAATTATTTTATTCATTAAATCTTTTATATTTAATTGTCTACGGAACTCTAGTGTGATGGTTCCCTATCCTCTCTAGCTGTTCTATTTATTTCATCATTCTCTTGTTGGTTAATAGCCCGCATTTACCTCCTGTTTGTTAAAATGTTTTCATTCTCGACCCTTTTGCACCCAAGTTACTCTGAGTGCATGGTTCTCCGTCTTGCAAGAGTTCTATATCATTACAAGTGTAATGCTAAGAATCTTACGCATGCTGTTTAATTCGTAAGTCTAGTGTGTGTGTGTATGTGTCTGTGTATGTGTGTGTGTGTGTGTGTGTGTGTGTGTGTGTGCGCGCAACGAGAGAGACCGATAAATCTCAGGAATTTTACATACTCATACTATTAGTTATAAACAGTTGATAATCTTAATGTAAATTATATTTATTCAACTAAAAAAATAAAATATACATATATATATATATATATATATATATATATTATATATATATGCTCAGATTAATATGAAAGATAGCACGAATAAGTTGAAAAGTTATACCATTGTGTATCTTATAATATAGGGCAAATAAAATATTTGTTAAAGTCAGAATGCTACCCTTCAGAGTAAACGAAATGCTTAACTTGAAAATATAATCATTATGAACATTTATTACTCCATTCCTAAAAACTTTCACAAAAAAAGAATAGTGGCTAGCCCTGTATATATTAATACAAATTAAAATATAAATAGAAAAAGTATTTTAATAAAATAAACATTTTTTTATTAGATTTGAATTTAAAAAGGGTACTTAACATCTAAAAGCCTTAAAAATTATAGTTTATAGAGTTTTTAAAATCATTAAAAGGAATATTTATTTTTCAAATTATTGGAAAAATTAGTATTTTTGACTTGAAGCCTGGATAACCTTATCGTTAGATACTTCTAGCCATCAGTTGGAATTGTTTGACATTAATGAAAATAAAATACAATCAAATTATATATTTTTAATTTATTTCAAATAAAGAAATAATTTTAAATCATCATAAACATCCTAATTAACAGTTTCCAGCCATTGGCCGGGTCTGTTTAGAACATAAACCTCTTCAACATACCCTTTATTAACACCAACTTTCTTCCTTGCAATGACCCAGTCTTTTCTTCTTTGCTCCAAGGTTATTTAAACTTTCTTCAGCCCCCTGTCCCTTGGTCTTCCACTTAGTCTCCAGTCTCACACTTCAATATTCAGTATTTTTTTAGTATATTTTTCTCCTCCAATAATCTCACAGGGCAGTACCATTTTAGTCATGCATTCGCCATCATAATCTGCACTGGGTCCTCCCAAGACACTCATATCGCCCTTTAATTTCTCATACTATTACTCCTAAAGTATTTCTCAAAAATTTCAGTTCACAGGTTTGAATTTTACTTTCATCCTTTTCCTTCATCACCCACGTTTCCTCTGCATATGTCAATATTGGTATGAAGTACGTCTTGTAGACCACTCCTTTACACTTCCTGGGCACATTCCTGTTTACAATTATTATACGTCTCACACGTTTGAAAAAAAGCTTATGTTTGCTTCTCTCTCTCTCCACTGATTTATTTTCTGGTTCTTCCACTTACTTTTATCACACTTCCAGTGTATTTAGAACGTTTCACTAGGGCCTATCTTAAAATTCTCCCATTTTACTATCACACCTTCGTGCATATGGTTATCTTCATTTTCATAATCAGAATCTAATGCAAAATTAAACTAAACCTAATTCCATACCACTCCACCACTTCATAGCCCATATCGAACTTATCTATAGCATATTTCTTTGGATTATACCATCCGGTCATACGCAAACACCATTGCTTTCATACTTCCCTCGCCAATTATTTCTACCACTTCCTTCATTACTGAACAGTATTGATAAGAGTGCACTTTCTTGCTTAAGGCTATTTCTCAACTCAGCCCACTCTGTTATTTTCCCTACCACCTTCACACAGCTCTCTTTATAAATGTTCTTCCCTCATATTATCCACTCATTCATCAATCCATTCTACTTCGGTACTTCTCGTACTCTAGATCAGCACATATTGTCATAGGATATTTCATAATCCAGGAAGATCATTGGAAGATTGTCCCCGAACTCTTAATGTCTATTGAATTTTCCTTAACGCAAATATTAAATCTACCATGGACCTTCCTAGTCTGGAGACATACAGTTCCTTTTTCAATCTTCCTTCCATTGTTCCCCTTTTCCTTTCCTCTAGTATATTTTCATACACCCTTGCACAATGGATCATTAGGGTGACTGCCGTGTAATTTCAACACATCTTCCTGTCTCCTCTCTTGAAGAATGTTACTATCAAACCCTTCTTATATTTCTATGGGATCTTATCTTCTTTCCATTATATTCTAATCACCCATTACAGTGCTTGTAGTCCCTTCTTTCCTGCTTCTTTCTCCATCTCAACATTCCCTTCATCTCCTTTTGTGCCTTACCACATTAATGCACTTCAGTAGATCATTCACCTTCCTAGAGGTTAGGTTCCTCCCATTTTCCTATCTAAAGTTTTCTTTAAATTCAACTTTCTCCTCCATGTTTGTGTTAGCATTTATTAAGTCTTGAAAATATTATTTCCACATTTCTTTGAGCTCCTCCGTGTCTGCCCCACATCCCCATTTTTATCTACCTTTTTACCTGCTCCTTCCTAATTCTTCTTTTACTACTGAACATTCCATACAGGACATTTTGCTACCACCACTGTATTTTTCTATCATTTACTTCTACTTCTACATCCAACACTATACTATACTCTCCTCCCCTACTCTGTTTTATTCCTTATCTCTGGAATATAATTCCTCCTTGTCTTCTACTGTTCTCTTTTAAAACCATTCTCTAAAATGTCTATTATTCTCGGCTATCCCTTCTTTTGTCCTAGAGTTCCACCATAGTGTTATTTAATCTTATTTTCCACTGGTTCTCCCGTACACCTTTCCAGCTGCTTCTACCAATATTGTCAAAATACTCCCCAATCTTTCTTTCTTGTACTGGGTACGCCCTTTGGTATCAGACCTCTTATTACTATCTGGAATTTGGTCTTATATTCTTTATTTTTCAACTTAAACAACTCTCGCCTCCTGCCCTGCTTTTACGGTGTCCTCTTCTCTTTACTTCCTATCAAGATTGCCAACAATAGCCGATGATTAATGTCCAGAGACTCACATAGATTAACCCTTACATCTAGTATATCCTTCTCAATTTGCAAATTGATAATTTTACAAATAGTCTACTACTGCATTTCTTGAGCAATTGGCACTGTGCCACGTTACCATATTGCTTTCTATATTCTCAAACCAAATATTTATAATCATAAATCTATTCCTCTAGCATGGCTTTAGAAACTTCTCACCCTTTTCATTCCTCTGCCTCATTCGTCTGCTCTTTGCACATCCTAATATACTTTCCATTCTAGGCATTGAAGTCTTCTATGACTATTTGTGTCTGCCCTCACAGTTGCTTCTTCAGCTCTTCTTTCAACCCCTCAACCTCCTTCACTGGGAAACCTACCTGTGGGGCGTAGACTTGCACCACTTCCACTGTCTTATCATTCAGTCCTATTTTAACTTTCATAGCTCTTTCTTTTATTACCCTTAATTCCTCCCTTGGGCCTTTTTTAACCACCACTACCACTCCATTCCTTCTTCCTTCCTAATTTCCAATCCAATACAACTTAAACCGATTCTTAAAATCCTTCATTCCTTCCCCTATATATTTTGTTTCTGACTGTCCCAGTATATATAGATTCCTGTTTTCCATTAATTCTACCCGCTCTTCCACTTTACCTGTAAATGTCCTTATGTTCAACGTACCACTCCACAGTCAATTTTTTTTTTGCCTGGTCAATTAAATTTAAATCCATCCTTTCAGAAACTTTTTTTTTCATTTTTGAAAGCAAGTTGTATATCTACTACTGGCTTGCTAAGTCTAACATAATTTTACCGGAGTCCCACTAGCCATCAATTTTCAGGGTTCCTAACGATCCTTCACAGCTACAATAGCGGTCACGTAACACACATATTCATTCCCCAGTGTACTTCATTACCGCAGACAATCCCCCACTTCATGCGCCGTTGCTTGTGCTACACCCTCCGCTGATTCTATAGGTAAGGCCCCTAAAACTACAGGACAGGGAGGACGTAACGTACATTTTATAAATGACAACAGAAAAATAGCATTGTTTTTAATCATGTATATTTTAATTTGCTCAAAGCAGAAAACAGACAAAGGAATATATGGCCTTAATTCAAAAACTTTCCAATAGCTACTACTGTAAAAGAAAACATTGCATCATATAATGTACCGTCTTTCAAGTATCTGGTAGAACTACTACCCAAACAGATCTCTCAATTTACATTACCTCATAATATGACTTAAGGTCTTTCAAAAATAGTTACCCAAAAACGGGTACAAATATAAATAAGCCGATTGATACCCATGAATAAAGGAATAGGCTTTTACTGTACAAAAATACAGTGTGATATCTCGTGTCCCACTAATTACTTCAATTCAAAGTTTACATTAGCTACAAGGATAATTCATGGATATAATGCAGAGAATCAAACGCAAGAAGTTGCGTGGTCACCAAATAGTTTACTTTAATTTGAGAATGTAACGTCTAATGGTTACAACACTATAGGTAATAGCTAACAATGACATTCTTGACATTTCCATATGATCAATATATGCCTCTATGACCCTGGACAATAGTATGAAATATAATTTATTTCAAACGTAACTCCTCCATTACTCTGCTTGAGTAATAACAATTTTAAATTTATGAGAAAACAGGTCTATCTCCCAAGACGCTAACATAAGTTCTGTTCTACATATTACATTAACTAATCTCAAACGAAATATCTCCATTGCGTTGACTCAAAGATTTAACAATTTACATTATAGGTCTATCCTCCATGACCCCAAAACAAAGTTAGCTGTAAAAAATAAATTAAATAATGCCAGACGCGATTTCCCCATGGCGTTAACTCAAAGATTTAACTATTTACTCCATAAGTCTCTCTTCCATGACCCCAATAAATAGTTAGTTCTATAAAATAAATTAAATTATATCAAACGTAATATTTTCCTAGGTCTTTCCTCCATGACCCCAATACATAGTCCGCTCTATCGAAATGCTCTGTCGATAAGGCTCAATTCAATCATGCTATATCTAATACAATTTACATTCTACTATATATTGAGTCTAGAAAACAAGAAAGGGGGGTGGGATTCACATTCTAGTCAGCCACGCAGTACAAGACATTACGTCATCATGCCGTAATTTCACAAGTCTTCCTGGTCGCTGATTGGAGGTCTATCGTCGCAATGCAGTTGTTTACGATTCTTCGAGGTCCATCTTTTTGACCGATGTTGGAAACATCCGATGTCAGGTGAGAGTTGCCTTAACCCCCCTCCAGGGGTAATACAGGGCATGTTGATGTCGTTCCTGGACTCTTGGAAAACATCGCCCAGTGATAATATTATTCTCAGGCCGGGTAGATAATCTAATACGGACTTTTCTAGTCGTGGTCGCCCCACGCCTCCACATTGGTGTTTTTGACTTGTTAGTAATCTAGTGAGGCCAGCTTGGGGATCCGAAGGTACGTGAGGAACAGTTTATTAAGTAGACAGTTGATATTGAATATTTAGGAACGCTGATTTTATGTATGATAGTTGGGGCTACATTGGGCTACAATAGTGAAGTTTACTATTGTAGGAGAAGTCAAGGTTTTTTATGGAGCGGGTAGTATGCGTTAAGCGATTGAACGTGGAATATCAGGTTGGTTGGGGTAGTAATTGTACAATACGAAGATTGTATTGTTACACTTGTCTTCCCCGAGATGTACGAGGGGTTGGCCTTGTGGTAAATGTATACAATTACTTTATTCACTTTCCAAATAGGTAGCCTATGTATAAGCTACAAAATTATATTTCCTATTACTATTAAAAATTAATTTATCCCGTGATATTGAACGTTTATGAACATTTTCTTACCATAAAGACGAATAAAGCAACCATATATAGCATATTTTTATAATAATTTTTGTTTTAAAAAATCAAAATAATTAATTTTTTAAATGTTTGCTTGGTTATGATCTTCAAACTAAAAGAAAACTACTATTCCATGTTTAAACTGTACATATTTCTTTATTTGTTTAGCAATGCATGCTAAAAATTTATTCATTAGTTTGTTATAGTTAAATCAGTATTTATATAATAAATATATTAAATGTAGTGCTAACAGAATTGTTAAAATTATCTTTTATGTAAAGAGTAACCAATGCACTAATAAAATGAGTAGACAAAGATTTGGAAATGTATATGAAAATGAAGATCTCTCAGAGCTATATTTAATAATATCAATTTAGCTTTATGCGATATTGTACTCTCATTCCATAATATAAGATACATTTTTATAGTAATTTTGATTTAGAGATTTTCTTTAAAATGTGTTGCACACGGAAATTTGCTCATTAGAATTTTGGAAATGTAATTTAAATGCCACATTAGCTCTTCTTTACCCTTATAACAATGTAGTGATTGTACCTACTGAAGCCAATGCAAGCCAACACATCCCTCAAAACTGAGCTTAAAAACATTTCTTTTAAATTTGGGTGCATATTAAAAGCACACATTTTCTACAGAATCTCAAACACTCCATTTAATACCTTTAAGTATGTTGTTCTGTGTTAAATACGGGCTTAATTATATTCAAAGTTTGTAACAGAAACTGCCGGTCGTTTGTCATCCCTCTCATTTAGTTTCTACACAGTAAATATCCGTATAAATTGTCTGATTGAAGATAACCCAAGTATCAACACTTTTGTCCAAGTCATAACTTACAAGTTGGTTGATTTAACTCTAGCATGAATTAAATATATCATCATTGATGTTCATACCGATTGTTTTGTTATGACACTATCTTCTATATTTTCCGACATGCTTTCTATGTGGCCATTTAAAAGTGTGAGAGGATATATTACGTGAAATATATTACAATGATGGCAAGAAAATGCATTTCTGAGTGAGGAAGAGGAGCTACACAAAATGGCTTTTGTTAAAGTACTGCTCCGGTGTGATTCAGTCTCTTATATTTACAGCGTTTTCCAAATTAATAGTAGAATTTGTGGACAACGTCATTCACGATACGTAAATTTTCAAATGAAATTGGACCTTTGAGGACATGAAGCCGAATTCTCAAAATATAAGACACTGCATAACCCGGGTGTAGGTCACATCCCCAGCTGAGGAAATCACCCCTCATTAATCCGGATGGATACCTAAACAGAAAAACCTTGTTTTCCACACTCGGAATGCTTAATTTTCCAATCATTATAATGTGTAGAAACTTCATTGCAAGGAAGCGTGTTTGCAAAGGGATCTTCAGTGCACAGTGTGAAAAAAGTTGTTAATGGTGTGTTGCGTGAGTTATTAGTGACGTCAGTGACATTACTTGTGGTAAAACCTACATATTTTCCAGTCTCGATATGAATACCTCAATGCATAACTACCTGAATAATCCCATCTGAAATTGTTCCCCCTCTTTGGGCAAGTTAATACTAAATGTCACTTGATCACTGTCATTGTTGATTTACCTACACACGTACTTAACGGATTTAATAAAACTGCACAGCCCCACATATATTTGTGACTCAAACACTTTTAACAATACATGGTTGTATGTGATTATCTATTTTCACTGCTCAATAACACATCATGGTCAAGCGTCCTCCATCATTGGGATGCCCTATATGGTAATTGGGATATCTGTCATGGCCATCACAGTAGCGCTTTGAAAACTCTTAGGATATTTTTCACTGCATGCACAGATACAATCAATTCAAACTTTGAATGACCCATGCACTGTATCTTTAATTTCACTTATATGCAGGTGTAGACCGATGTTTGAATCCAAATTATATGAACTTATTACCAAACCTATATCGTTGGGTCTGATTTTTCTGAAGTCTTAACAGTAGCAGCAAATGTGACAGTTCTAGTTTTTTCCACTCCAAAGTGCACTTAAAGAACTTGTGTTATATTTAAGGGCCCACTTAGCTCCTTAAGACATAGATAAATACATTTTTAAAATATATTATAGCCTTTCTAAGGTAATTCACAATAATTTAAAAAATACCGTATTCAAATCTATTCAGTAGTTATTTAGTTATATGCGATCATATAATTACAGAAACTTCTTTATAACAATCTGTGCATTCAAAACAACCAACTAAACTAAAATTTGATTTCTCTTTGGATTAATTATTGATATGTATTATGTATTTGATTCTCTTTTGATTTAGAAATAAATTTATACAAAAAAAAATTGCTATCTTCAATAGTAGAGTTCATCATTGATAACGCGTTATAAGAAAAAATATTTGAAAAACATAAGTTTGATTTGATTTAAATCGTTTGATCAATAGCCTTAAGCCTTTCAGGAAAAATATACATACTGTAATATAAAAAGTTGTATCGTATTTAGTTAAGCGATTCTAGAGATCTTAGGCAATAGACATACAGACCAACACTTGGTTTTTCTAAGTAATATTATTATTATTATTAGCACCGTGTCTTACTACCCATTCGGGTTATACGCACTTACGCTAATGTGTAATGGAAGGGTGATTGTGAGATGAAATGAAGGACCTACAGTTTAACGTGGAATCCGAACCACGGTGGAGGCCTGGCATTCCCCACATTCACAAGATGTCTTGTCAGAGGTGAAGGAAGGGTTTGGTAATCAGATAAATCTAAGTAATATTGATTCTGGTATATATTTGTGATGATATGTATAAAACTATTATTTTTCTTTGATAAAAAAAAATATAGAAAATGTACTGATATTAATTTTTAAATAAATTGCGCGGAACTCCGCACGGACTTTCTCACTCCATTGTTTAAAATGGGAGATATTTACTAAAACTCGTAATATATGTGAAACTAAATAATATACACTAACAAACCCGAAAAAAAATTGCATTATACTTACGTTAAAGATTTTTTGACACGCGGATTTAAATTTTATGATTTTTGGACAAAAGAAAATAGATATTGGGTCCATAAAGGTCAACACTTATTATTACAATTTCGAATTCTAGTTAAAATTTTCGACATTTTATTCGGGCTGCACATCTTATATGATTATCGCATTGCTATTAAATTTCTCATTTATAAATATTAGACCAATAAAAAAGGTATATATTGACTATTGAGTCTGAATTGATAGAGATAAATCATTGCTGTACAAATATTCCCTCCAAGAGGTTGAAGAAAAAATAACATAAACATTTGATAGACTGACTTATCTAATTACTCTATAAAATTAGAGAATTATTATGTTAAAACTCAAGTAGTATATCTGTACAACTAAAGCTCACAAAATGTTATTAATATATTTGTCAATATCTTCGAAACTAATGGTTTTATTAAGATATATATCAGTTAAAATTTTTATTTTTAATAGTACTACAGTTTTGAAATATTAAGTTAACTAGTATCTTAAATAGTTGCGGAGATACGGAAATATCAGCTTCTAAAAGTAACACAAAAGTAATCTTCATAAGAAAATAAAAATATCTATATTGCTCATAATCGTAATCCACGCCTGGATACAATTTTTAATCGCGATTACGATGTTTAATTTTTAATCCGATTTTGAGAATATCTATATTTTATCTTTTCACCCTTTACTAAACTACTCTTAATTTTAGGGTTACACAGACACACGACATTACAAAAAACACTTTTTAGGGTTTGGAGGTTCATACAACGTTGACATCCATCAACATCTCTGTTTAATTTATCTTTTTCTTACGGTTGCAATACTTGACCTTAAGTGTTGCGAAAAGTTTTTTATATATATATATATATATATATATATATATATATATATATATATATATATATATATATATATATATATATATATATATTTGCTTTTAGCTTGAGAATTATTAGTTTGGAAAAACATGTTTTAAATAAAGTATTTATAATATAAATATACTTACATATTAGCAATGATAAGTAATTTAATAACTAAAATAGTTTCGGGCGTGTGATAAAAAATGAGAATTTATGCATCAGAACGGAACCCTTAGAGTCATTGTTCCGAAAAAATTAAAGTTGCCAATTTATTTATAATATTGATCAATGCTTGGAAATTAAATGTAATCAAAATGGGTTTAGCCAATTTTGGGGAAATTAATTTTTTCTCTCTTCACCCTTTGGTAAACTATTTTTAATTTTAGGGTTAGATATCAAATTCCAAAAATTTCTCGGGGCAACCCTATGAAAACCCTAGACACCTAAAACAGTCTAGGCTTTAGTATGAGGTATATAATGTGCATCGGGGTAACTGGGCCCACTTTACAAAAAAATGCAGATGTAACTGACATAAAAATCTTTACCACCTCACCAGTTCTGCGAATTTCGTGTGGGTTTTTTCAACAATGGCATTCTAAATAGCTCTTCTACAGAATACAGTTGAGTATATAATATTCTTACATAATTTTAAATTTTTATTCGTTATTTTTTTATGTAAATGATGGAGGGCCCAGTTCCCCCTGACAATTGAGGTAGCGGGACCAGCCTCCCCTATTTCCCTACAGCTAGAATGCTTTCCGTAACGAGGTAACAGAGCCTCTGTGTATAAATGCCCCATTTTCAAAAATATAAGATTATTTTTTTCTTCTTAAAATAGTATTTAACATAGAGCTTTGTAAATGAAGATCAATAAAATCTGGTATACACTGGCGAAGGAAAAAAATATCAATATCAAGTAATTGGGGTCTTAAACTGAGAAAAATTCGCACTCGTAATTAAAAACCAACAAATTTTATTGAAAATCAAGAAATTAGCACATTTTCTGAAATTAGGGTTTCAAAATAGTCGTAATTTATAATTTAAATTGTAAAATTCAACTTCCACAATTTTTTAAATAGAAATTACTTATATTTATTTGTTCAAAAATATAATGAATAAAACCTGAGTATCAATAAGGACATGATTATATAAAAATGTTAGTGAGTTCAGAAATATCTGTAATGAAGCTTATAATATATTTGAATCGTGTGGAGCTTGTCTTCACTGTCTGCGACAACATCAGATCCTCCAATATAATACTCCTCTTGAAAAGGCTCACTTGTATCTTTGATTATGGCTCTTGAGGTAAGCTCCCATGAAACCAGAATCATCGAGTTTTACAGGGATTTTTGCTACATATGGCTTGAATGACGTGGCCGTTTTTCCATACATTCTGACGATAAAATAATCACTTTTATCGAGATTGAATCCGTCTTCTGTGTAATTATCTTCTGTCAAACTCCTCTGATCAGCCTCTTGTTCACTTTTGGGATAGACAACAAATACTCAGTTAAGTCAGATTCTCTGATTTCTGTATTAGGCGTCTACGATTATTATGTCTTAGCCTGTTCTTTTTCTTGTTTTTTCTTCTTCTCATCTTTTTAAAATATTAAAATGGTTATAAATTCACAATTCTGAACTACCCTTCTGCTTTTAGTGGTGTTTTGCACGGTCATCAGTGATAGCTTACTATAGTTCCTCCTTAATATCTGCAGCACAGCAATTGAATTCAATGATTAGATAAACTTATTGTTCATTGATTGATTGTATAAACAATTTAAAATTAATTTACGCAGTTATATAATTTATTAGTTCTCTAATTTGATAAAGTAATAATAAAAAACGCAAGCTAAAAAGAGTTTCCAATTTATTATGTGTTCTGTCAACATTTTAGTAGTAAATATTTGTATTTTTGGTATTTCTGGAATAAAGAAACATTTTTGAATCTCACAAATGGAAAAGGGGTAATTCGGCTATGTGTGGGGTAACTGGGCCAGAGGTGGACCCAGTTACTCTAGACCTATGGGCCAGATACCTCAATCCTCACTTTTTTTTAGGGGTAGCTGGGCCATCCCCCTTTATCTCAAGTGCTAAGGTGATAATGAATTACAAACATCAAAATAACTTAGACTAAGGCCATTTCTTACACAAATTACAATAAACAACAAAATAGTACTCACTTTGTGGATTCTGTTGAACCCTTATTTAAGACGCAACCTATCAAAGAGGGTCCAAAGTAGTCAATAAAATAAGATCAGGGCAATAGGAGTGAGCAGCTTGAGTAATAATAAACATCTGAGTACATAAAGAGTACCCATAGACACGCAACCCAATACAGTTGCGAAAAATCCCAGACATTTAAATAATATTCATTGTTACCTGGAATACAAATTAATTAAAGAATGATAGGTTATAGAACCTAAGGGTAAATCCTATAGCTAAAATATTTAATAAAATTGAGAGGTCCATTAAATTATATATATTTATATATGAATTCAATAGATAAATTATCTTAGATGTAATAAGGTTAAAAGCAATTATTAATATACATAAATTCTAAGCCCATTGTAACCTAACAAAAGGGTAAAACAAAATTATTTATGAAAGCCATTAATTGATACTAACAATACTTTATGTATACCACATGAAAACATAAAATAATTTGCTATTTCTCACTTGAGATTCTCATACATAATTACTCAAAAGTTTCTCGAGATACTTATTCTCATATATTTATTACATTTGTAGCATTAGCCACAAGCTACCCGCAACCAAACAAAAACAACCAACTTACCAATTATACCGACACCATCAGCGGACAGCTACACGGCCCATCGGAACACTCACAAACGAACAAGATCCCGGAATACTGAGGGCCGATCCGATTCCAACGCTCAGCAACTACTTCTCCGTACCAAAGATCTTCGGTTAGAAAGAAGAAACACTTCACCAGTGCCCAAATCTGCCGTTTATACGTTCGTAGAATATTCCACGCCTGATTATGTTCTTTGTCCCCCCCCCCCCCCTTTGTCTTCCCTTCGTTCCGTGTGCTGTGTACTGTGCTTTCTGTATAGAAGAGTGATCGTGTGGGTTAAGCGCCACTTTGGGACTGGCTTTGGAAATAGCTTGTGCGAGCTACGTCTTCGGATATAAACAATGTAAGATAAATTCCTTTTCGGTATAATCTTTATTGTTCAAAATTCACTTTCAGCTCTTAGTAATTATTTCAATATTAAAAAAAATCTAACTTAAACTTTGCGCGCATTAATTATTATTATTATTATTATTATATTATTATTATTATTAGGACCGCGTCTTACTACCTTCGGGTATACCACTTACGCTAATGTTAATGGTAGGGTGATTGTGAATGAAATGAAGGACCTACAGTTTAACGTGAATCGAACCACGGTGGAGGCCTGGCATTCCCACATTCACAAGATGTCTTGTCAGAGTGAAGGAGGGTTTGGTAATCAGATAAATTTGTGCTGGGACCGAGGATTGAACCCGGCCGCCAGCACAGAAGTCTGACACCTTACCCTAGACCACCAGGTCACCTGCGCACATTAATGATGTCAAGTATTGTGGACTAAGCTTTGAATTTTTAACAAAGATAAATATGACATCGTTCAATATAACGTCTTTTACACTTGTATTTATTTCAAATATTAACGAACTTTAACCAAATGAAATATGATTTAGTTTTCAATAATATCTCTTTCGCACTTGTAATTATTTCTAATATTGATGGGCTTTAACTTTGAACTTTGCCCGTAGTGTTTATGTCGAGTATTAAGTTTATGAGTTGGACAAAAGTAGAACATCTAGTGATGTTAATATTTTTTGAGTACTATATGTTTTCTCTGAGTATAAAGGACTTAGCTTTACTCTCTTATTGGGAAGCATTTGTCTAGAAATGTTGTTTATATTACTCCATGTTAGATGTTAGGTTTGTCTTTTGCTTATTGAATTATAATGTCATTAGATTCCGTCTATGGAATTGTTCTGTTCGTATTTAACTTTAAATGTCCTCTCATGAACTTAGAGTACTAGGCGCCATTAGCGCATGTAAGAGGTTAGTGATAGCCGCCATAACGACTAAGTGATAGGTGGATATTTGTTAATTGTTGGCGAGCTAATATGGGTTTATCTAACTAACGTCAACCTAAGTTTTCTATAATTTTGGGATTTTGTATATATATTTTCCCCGTTTATGGGAAGAAGAGAGGAAAGATGACTGGCAGGAAATAACTTTAAATATTGTTATGTGGAACATTGATATTTATGCCGAGGTTATATTGAGGAGTTATTCATTGTTGTTTCAGCCTAACCAAGTTTGTTAGTAGCGAGGCTAATCGCTTATACGTCCTGCGCCCTCCTTATGAGGCCATGACGCTAGATTGTATACCCTATCCTTTCTTGAGATTATTGATCTCAATAAATTGTTGTCCATATCTTTTTGAATCTTAATAAACATCTCTTGACTATAATGTTTGTACTTACCTTTTTTATACGTTCATCCTTAGGTAGGATACTGATAGCTAAAATATGTTGTCTAATAATCAAACCAGAGGTGTAGTTACGATCTTGGTTGATGGCATATATTATTGTGGGTGACCGTGGGGACGAGTCCCGCAATAGTTCTTATTGCGTGTGCTGGGTATCAGTTAGGTTTTGCCCAGTTTTTCTTTGCTATTTTTACTCACCCAGCACACTCTAACATTTTTGCTAACCTATATTTATTATTATTATGTTTTTTTTTTATTTGAACACGCCTAGTTAGGCGTAACGGT
Source organism: Timema cristinae (assembly GCA_039000515.1). Classification (NCBI taxonomy): domain Eukaryota; kingdom Metazoa; phylum Arthropoda; class Insecta; order Phasmatodea; family Timematidae; genus Timema; species Timema cristinae. The sequence continues at coordinate 2,076,699 of JBCFYV010011135.1, read as the reverse complement.
TCACATTCATTTGTAAACTCGTAATAATTTAATACAGTTATCCGGAATATTGATCATAAACTTCAAACTTATAATATAAGAACAATTTACATTAAACTAGCCTGTCATACTATAAATTAAAATGGAGATAATATCAACAACATATAATATGACACCTAATATTAGCCTGAACAAAGAAAAATACTTAATCAAATCTTCTATCGCTTCACTAGCGTTATCCAGAAATTCAGTATCATAATTTATATCCTAATTGGTTAGTTAATTATTTAAAATACAATAAAAAGCTAACTAAAATATTTTGCATTTAGTTTGATCAAAGATTTAACATGTTTGAAAGTTAACCCGAAATAGTATTGCCGTAAAAAGAATGGAATTTTGATGAAGTTACATCTAAATAAATATTAATGTCGAAATCGAATTTATACTTACAGTTCATAATAAATAAACCAATACCTCAGCTTCGTCCTACTAAACCAAAGCAATATCCAAGAGTATTCATCATATTTCTCTGCCAGTCTTTTATATGATTTGCATAACTACAGAACACGGAATGGTGGGATAGCAAAAGCTTCCCTCGTTTCTCGAAGATATTTGAACGTATGGACACTGGGTTGTAGAGTCATCATTTTTCTTCTTAAGTTCTTTGGCTTGTTTTGAGCTCGCGGCTTTGTTTCTTGGGCGGAGCCATTTAGTTGGTCGAGGCGTGATGTTGTGATCGGGTGTGTTGTTTCTCCCCTCTCTGGTTAGTGTGCAGCGGAACCAGTTGAAAGGGGTAAATAGACGTTTTGGCCGACTTGTTTTCTTTTCACTTGTATATAATGCTACACTGTGAAGTTTCACAAAAGATTGGACGCGTGTTGTTTTTGCCAGCTGGATCTCCCAACTCCAACTACTCCTCGGAGAGTGGTAACACAACTGAAGTCACAGATAACAATTTTTATCTGTAGTCCCAGCTGGGCAGTAGTGGTACCAACCAAAGAAACTTGAAAAACTCTAACAAGATGGCGGGAAAAACCTAATGACCCATTTACCTCAGGGGCCCATTTACCCCAACGCACCTTACAGAGATACAGACATAAATATTTCAAAACCTCTTTTTTGCATTCAGGGAATCAGAAACGTCAAAATTCATCAAAATTTCGAGTTAGATTTATTTTACGATTACACTACTTTCTTTACCCGTAAGATGGCGAAAAAGTAAAAATTATAAACTAATAAGTTGTGCTATTCTCATTCCTTGGATTGATTTAATACTGCCATTTTAAAAGGTTTTCTAAATGATTTAAAAGAATGAAATAGGCTACAAGTAGATCTAGCTTAATCTAACACTGAATAATGAAGATTTGTTTTACCTGTACTGCTAATACTTCAAGTCTCATTATAATTAATAGTGTTGTATTTATATTATTACTGTCATCATAGCATAATAATTTTAAATTTCAACACATTTAACTTGATAGTAATGGTTTTTAAATATTATCCTGAGGAAGAATAGCTGACATTATCTTCAAAATATATTCTTAGAGCAACTATCAGCCCATTTCCCTTACTCAGGAGATTAGTAAGAAATTTCAAATAATAGAGTTTAAAAAAAAAAAAATCGAGTTATGTTTCAAGTTTACTACAAAGTTTTAACGAGGTGTTTAAATACACAGTACAACATTTCCAAGAGTGGCATTCCAAGTCATTTCCCTCATATTACAGATGTCATCGCTCATTGTATTATATTTGCAGGGATTTGTGTCTCTTTGTGCAAACAGGGGGAAAATGGTTGCACACAAAGAAGAATACTCAACTTGAAGGGGAGACTATTATTTGGCCTACACCACGTATTTCTAGCACACTTCCTTTACGAAACCACTAGTTTAAAGGAAGATAATTATTTTGGTACATTTTAAGGGAAAGATTTAACCACCATTTAGGGGAAGGATGTTAAACAATATAATTTAAAATAATTTTCAATGTATCAAATTGGGCTTATACCTCTTTATTACGAACCAAAGATTGTTTTTATAACCTCCCTTACCATACAATAATCCTGGCAGCACTACCTTTTATATTAATAACTGTAGCAAATCATGAACTAGTTTTCTATCACTGTTCTCTCTCCGATCAACAAGATTCTTCACTTCTTTCTTTCCCGTGATTCCAGCTAATGGAGGGTGAGTGATGTGTCTTAGAGGAGGTGACTAATGTTAAAACTATCAATAAAATAATAAAACTCAAAACTTATAAAGTAGATGCTATGATAAATAAATGTTTAAGTACACAATTACTCAATATCTAAGTGTCTATCTCACGGTAAATCAGAATACCTTCAATTGAGTCCTAACTCAGTCAATTCTCTGTAGAATCCAAGTGAGTCTAGTCGACGTGTAGAACCATGCACTGTGTGATCATCAGGTATAGATTCCTGTGGGTAGTTTACAATATTATAGGCAGAAACAACGTCGTATCAAGTGCTGCAACATTGGGCAGTGTCTGGGAGACAAGTGAACTAAACAGTCAAGAGGTTCTTCATATTATGAGAGCTTGGACTCCAACTCTGCTGTGCTAAACGGACACAAGTAGCATGATAACTGTGTAGGCCTTCTCTTCACTTACATTGAAAGTTACCAACGCTACCTTGGTTGGCTTAACTATGATGATATCCGCTTATGTGGACGCATGGTCTAAGGTGCTACTTTTGCAATAGACTAGATTAATAAAGACGGGAGGATTGGGGTTTGATCCTGGTCAGGTGTACTAGGGACTGTTTTTCCTAAATGAGCTTCCTCTCCCCCTTCCCACAAATGATGGTATACTTCCTCTAAATTCAAACTTCTTAATTCATAACTTATTAGTATAATTAGTTTATAAGCATATAGCCCGAATGGGTGGTAAGACATGGTGTTAAAAAAGTATGATAAAGTTTAAATGATTGGGACCAAATGTAACATTTCAAGGTAGATGAAATGTAAATTGTTATTAGATTTATGAAGCATGTTTTGTAAGAAGTAAAGATAAATGTTCTAATATTTTGTAAAAATAATCTACTGATTTGTGGTTTAATTTAAAATTCGTTAGTCCCAAATATTTGTGTGTGTTATTAATCATTTTGTGCATTTAGTTGTATATTTTTTTATTTAATAGAAACCTTAAATATTTTAATCTTTTTTGATTTGACGGACAATAAAGTGACTCGATATTTGATTAAGAACTACACCTATTTTTGTATTAACGATCATAATTACTTCCCTGTGTGTATAAAGATAATTTTATTTTTATCGTGTGAAAAACAAATGTTTTATAATTTTGCAAATCTTTTTATTCATTGGACCTTTTTTTTGTGTATTATACATGTAGTTTTTAATAAATTAGAATAATTTTCTAAATTCAATAAGGATAAATTTTCACATTTTAGAATTTATTTTAGTACATACTATGGCTTAAGAATATTTATAACCTTAGATTATGTTTTTGTAAAATTACCAACATATCTTTGCATTTTAAACCTATTGATATATATATATATATATAATGATTCTTATTCCTGATTTAAGAAAATATAATAAATTATTTAATATAATTATGATTTTTCAAATTTTGTTACTTTGAATCAATATATCTGACAAATGTTTATTTAACTGAGCCAATATTTTTGTAATTGAGTTAAATATATAAAAATTATCATATTCTATACAAAAAAACATTATTCTAGAAATATCTCTTGGACTAGATCTTGAAGATGGTATGAAAATATATTGACACTAGTGAATTGTATCTTTCTTAGCCATTGAGCCAAACATAAAAACAAAGGATATTGGGAATATGCACTAGAGAAAACTCGATTATTATTTTTTAGTAATTTAAATATTCATCTTGACATAGAAAATTGTTCATAATATTATGAATAATTTTCTCAACACATTAGGTATCCAAATATCTTATATCTTCTTAGCTTTCTTATTTGTAAAAGCTAAACATTTAGCAACGATTTATACATTTGATATCAATAATTTTTGAAAGCTAAATTGAAACAGGTCAATACATTTTTTAAATTATTTATTATAGATTTGCATTAAAATTTTAATATTTTTAATTATTGAGAACGTCAAGCCAATAATTATTTTGACATTTTTATGTAATCCAATTATTACTTTAGTTAACAAGCTAATATTTTTATAGTTTTGTATACAAATAATTACTGTTTAGTTGTTTACTTTTCCAAATTGAAGCTCTTCAAGCCCGCTTTGAAAGCAGCATCGTCTAATCCCTATAGGGCACAACTCTCCTAAGAGACTAAGCTGCCGGTGATAGGGTTACTGGGAGTAGTATTTCCTAAATGGTTTTCCACTATCCTCCATGAAAACTCGGCCACACTTCCTCTAAATCCAACCTTTCTCATTCCTAATACAATGGCGTGATTAGTAAATATTCGTATAGCTCATAAGATTATTCAGACTTGATGATAAGAAATAGTAGTTATTAAATAGTTGAAAATGTTTCACTATTTCCTGAAACCTTGGAATTTGCTCGGTAGCGACAGAAAACGTAAGATGATGTTAAATATAATAAAATATAGAGTTAATCAAGCTGAATTAGGTTAGGGTATGTCTTATAAAGCAATTCCAGACTGACCAACTTTATGACCAGTGCACATTGCAACAATGTATTTCCTATCCTACACTGCACATTAACTACTACAATGTTTATGTGGAAGAAAGAGACATGCTTATTAACTCTGGGTTGCTGCTTATTTAACTATCTTGTTCATATTTTCAATCATACATTACAATACTTCTAGCTGATAAGTTTTGATCCATTATTATATTCCCAGGTCTTATTATACATCCGGAAAGATGCATTTAGTTTCACTTGTGGTGTAGTAATGAAGATCTATCATTTTGCGCAAATGTAACTGCATGTACTTAGAGGGTGAGGGGGTGACTGGAGATGAGGTTACTGATATTCAAAAACAATACAATACAATTGGAGGGCTGCCCTTGAAATTAATAAGGAGGATGGGGAAACTATAATTATTAATAACTCTGATAGTAAAAATCAACTTGGCGCTGGTTTTCTCTTAGCTCATAGCTCCTGAACGCGATGAACAAAATTAAACGTGGAATAGGTATTGGCAAGGAAGTGGTCCAGAAAAAGGTATAACCCTTCTTGAACCGGAGTTAATATCACTCGCAAAATATCCACAAGGGAACCAGCTAGGTTGACTGGTTCAGCGGCTGCCACATTTTTTTAGGTAGAATTTAATCAATCAAACTCTTAACAATATCTAACGTATTAATAATAAATATGATTTATAATATAATAATTATTGGCGATACACAGCACAAAGCACGCGATAAACTCACATCAATTGAATCATAAGACCTACCGTCCTCTTCCAGCATAAATACCAGATTATCTTTAACCACGTTTGGCAATCATGAGCAATCAGCTAATAACAACTCTAAATATCAAAGTGAAGACTAAAACAACAAGAGAGAGGGGAGGTAAACTATACCATTTCTACAAACAATATATAAACACCAATTGGTTTCTCCAAACTATAAAACAACCACACCAGTAACATTTGATGAAAAATAGCCCTAAGTAAACCTGGTTTGGATTTCAACCCTGACCTATCCATCACTGAAAACTCATAACATTCGATCTTGACGTTTAGTTACATCTCTATAAATGTAAGTGGTTGGTCAGATAGTGATAATTTGTTCGAATCTAATGTATAGAGCCCGGGTTTTTATGTAGTATTAACCCACAAAATATGTACATTAAAATATGGCAAATAAGTTAAAATATATAATAAAACATTTAATAACATTGAATGAATAAACCTTCGATCAAAAAGACACGATAGGATGCAGTCTATGTGTGGAGGTTTGTCACGTGACATTCTTGGAAAACTCGCTTGGTCGATAGCTGAAGTTATGTTTTCTTACTCCACGGTTGCTGGTGCTATGAAAACAAGTGATCGTCGACCATCAGCTGATATTAATATTAAACTTACTCTCCTATAGAATTGGTTGGTCGTTTTTGCTTTTAAAAAGACTGACCTACGTGCCGTATAATTGTGACATAATTCAAATTACATTTCCTGGGTTGATATTATGTTACGTTTTCGCATTTTTATTTGCCTTGTAACTTTGGTAACGATACTTATTTAGACCCTTCTCATATATTTAAAAAAGTCATGGATGAAATGCATTCTTCTTTAAAGTATGGTTTGTAAAACATCCTTTCAATACTTCATTCATTTAGAATCACGCGCTTTTCAGAAATAATGTCCATGGATTGCATGGTACTATTAAAACTTATTTTTTCTTTCAAAAGTGAGCTCCCCAGTATTTACCAAAAAAGCAAGTAACGCTAGCTCCGTCTAACAATAGGAGGCTAGCCTTCCTATCACCTGTCGCCAAGACCATTTCGATTTGTTGGTTCTGACACTGGTCACGAGCGGTCCAAGAGGCAAGCGGTAGGTCATATATAAGCTGCTTGGGCGTATGAACACACAGAAAGTGCCAATACAAATTATCAGTGCCGGTTGCATTAATCTAAAAAAATATTAACAGTACCGTTAGCATAATATAGCAATAGCAGTAATTCACAGTGCCACTAACTGAAATCTTTAGTTCAACTAAACTGTATCATATAATTTTATATCTTCAGTGCCGAAGATCAATAACTTTAATAATTCGTGTGCAACATTAAAGGTCTTATTTATTCAGTTAAAATATCACACATAGTTCCGTATCAACATAATTGGTGCTCGAGCATGGGGTTATAATACAAATTATATAATTAATTTTAATTAATGATCGATCACCGGGCAATTATCAGCTGATTAAAAGGTATCATTTCAATCGGCGCCCATCGACGATCTGTAACGTTTTAATCGTCGCCCAACTTGGACCGATTAAACTTTATATGTGTTTTTCTCTTGAACAAAGATCAACGGGAAAATATGCTAATCAGATCCAATAATGATTGTTTTTACAACGCGTCAACTTGTGTTTACAAACTAACACGCCACGCCTGCTGAGGGCACTATCAGGCAACGCTGCATTCTCTCCTCCGAAGTTACTTTACGGCAACTGCAATCCTCTCTGACTATCCAGCGTACTTGACTTAGAATTTGCGAGCTAGCCTTTCACTGTTTATATTTATTTATGAAGGTCTGGTTTGCACGAAAATTGGTGACACATAATTCTAAAAGTATTTTCCCCAGGAAAAATAATATCATACTTAAAAACACCCGAAGTATGTAATTTCATGTAATCTCTTCAAAAATAAGTAGAATTCATCAAAATATGTGAGAATATGTAGAATTGAAACTGGAAATATAGTTCCAAGTAACCGATTTTGCTGAGAATAAGATTTAACTTTTTAACTAGAACGATGAAAATATGTAATTACATAAAATTCGGGCGGTATATTTTCTTAATCAACTATAATGGGTTCGGAACCAAAAAGTAGAGCTACTTTACTAAAAAGTGCTTATATTAACGCCAAGCAATACTATGTCAAATCCATATGTTAAAGTAATTGATTACTTAACCAAATCAAACTCATCAGTCCACCATTACATCAACACAACTGCATACGTGTGAATAAAATTTAGCATAGCCATGCAAACCCTGAGCTTGATCTAGAGCAGAGATATACATTTTCCATGGAGGTAAGACTGGGAAAGATAATAGCTAACTGGCTCTCTCTAAACAACCATCAGTTCATTAAAAATGTAAATTTCGAGTGTATTTACATTCAGAAAATATGAGCTTTTACCGGGTGCAGATTGTGATCTATAGTGTTGATGGGGAGGTTTTAGATTAATTATGTGATTGTAACTTTGAAATTATTTCATTCAAATTATTCTTCATTTCGAGATACATTTCATCTAATGTATTAATAATATAGTTGATTTTGTTTATGAAAACATAAATGTATATAATATTTTATAATATTATTATTATAAATCTCATACAATAATCACATTTCTTGTCTATTTTAATTTAGTTAATTCTTTAATAATTGATAGTTTATTTAATATATATTTGCATTCAATCGAATAAACCACGTGCAAATGGAACGTTTGTTAATATCCGAAATAAAACACACTATAGGCATCAGGATTAAACATATATTTTTATAACAAATTAAATGAAGCTATACATGTTTACAAAGATATATTATCTTGTAAGATCATTGATATACACTCATAGCAACAAATTACTGTGGACATATAAGGTAACAAAACATGTTTACATTAAGCTTAACGTCTTTCACATTAAATGTATTAAACTTGAATATATGCAATCCATACAATATAAGTCTTTATTTGTTATACTTCCTAATAGAAAATTAAAAAATATTCTTCGCAGTAAAAAAATTAAATCAGTGTTTTAGACGATGATTTATATTAAGTCTTTATAGGAAAATATCTGGTGAGCCAAAATATTATTTGATTAAAATATAAAATAAGTTTTTATTGCATTCTAACTAGATTAGCATCCAAGTGCAGTTCTGGTGCAGTTGCCATGTGTTTGTTGATCTTATCTGTTATCTCTATATCCATCCTTGTTTAACATCCAAACTCACTGTCAGATAGACTAGAATATACAAGGGAGGTGGAGGGGGGAGGGGTAGGATTAAAATAAAAGGCACTTGTTTATAGGATTCTGGATTCGTTCTTTTAGAATACAGTAGAATAGTATTGAAATGGAGAATTCCAGACTCTTAACCATGACTCCTACATATACACGATCAGTGGTCTGCGAAAGACACACAGTCCAAGTTGTGGATAGTGAACTGAGTGGACTGGTGTGACCGGGAGTGGACTAGCGTATCAAGAGAGTAGACCAGCGTGTCCAGTGAGGGGGTCAGAATGTCTGGGACTTAATCAGTGAGTTTAGTGTTCGTGTAACGGGATCAGAGCAGTATTTAGTATTGGTGTGACGTGAGTGATTTAGACTTTGACTGTGACTATACAATGACTAAATATTATAATCGAATGTTGTTTGAATATAATTAGTTATTTTTATTCTTATCAATTAATTGTTTATTTCATTTAATCTTACGTGCTCTCATTTGCTTATTGATTTATAGAATTAATTTATGACTTACTATTTAATTCAGTGACATTTTAACTGTAGCTTAATCAATATAAGTTTTGTATTTTTAATAATCAAAACCTTGAATATTTTAAGTGCGTCTTCAATCGTGTTTAATTGTTGCACCCTCTCTGAGTCCTCTTACTACCGACCAATGAAAATAATAAAAGGGAGAGAGTGAATCTAAGGAACAAGTTACAGGGAAATTATGAGAAATATTTAAAAGCAACAATATAAGTTTACTCACATTAATAAAAAGAGCGCAGATAACAGTACATGGTCTCATTATATCTTAATGAGATATGTTGGAAATTAAACTCAGCGACAACAACATAAAGTCGCAGGTATATTTACAGCAGAAACGTGAAATCCAATTATTATCATGTCTTATTAGAACATGAACTACAACAGAGAAAATTACTATTGTAGGGATCCTAATAGAGTTGTATTTATTGGAGCGGGTAGTATGATTTACTGCGATGCAAGCGTTTACGTCATCATGGGGTGGGGTCATATTGTAACATTCTACAACGTAATGTTACATAATCAACAACGTACTGTGGCGTGCGCATTGGGTGGCGGGCTCTGCAAACTGGAGCGCTAGAGTCGGTGTCGGCTCAGAGTGGGCTGACACGACGTGAGAGGTCATGATTAACTGGCCTGACTTGAAAGAGTCAACACCTCTCTGCGAATGGCTAGTCTAGAGGGGAAGTCGTTGACCAATGCGCACGCTCATGAGTTGAAGGAAGCCTCTTGTGTGTTGTATATTCTATAAATAAATTATACAAGTATATTTCCATCCACGGCTTGATTATTACTTCTAACTAAGATCCTCAGACCAACGAAGCACGAGCAGAGCACAATGGTAGCAGACAACAAAGAAAGAACGCGTGATAATCTGAAAAACCATCAGTCAAATCCAAGTATACACCAGCATGCAAGACGTCAACAATTCCGTCCCAGAAGTGGAAAGTGACCCATTAGATGACGACTCAACAATCCGGAGGGCAGCGCGAGGCAATATCGCTATCACCAGCCAGATCAACACGTTACAGACCAGAACCACGGAGCAGATTGGAGCACGTTAGGTGTTCACCACATCCAGCCCAGGGGCCATCAGACGAAGGGGCCAAGCAGACATTCAACAAGCATCCCTACTCGGCAAAAACGGGAAGGTTTGCGGTTCGCCACGGACAAGCGACCCCGAGAATGGATCAACAATAAGCACGATCTACAGAATCTACCAGTCAACAACACCACTAACAGCTAAGTACAGTCATCAAGTTCCAGCAACCCATTCTCCAAATGTTTAATCCAGTGTGTACACATTCGAAGGGAGGGGTGGTAGATGGGCAACACCCATCTCAATCAGGGTTCGCCAATAATAAATATAAAGAGTAATTTTTCATTTTTTAAGGTCAGATGAGTTTAATGGGAATCAAAATGAATAAACTATAGGTCCTAGGGCCAGTTGGACTAAACAACCTCTTTGAAATAAAACTGCTGAACGTTGGTCTAATAGGTAAGAAACATCTTTAAAACAATTGATTTGGTGACGTATGAAAAAAATGTTATACATATGAGTCAGGTCCCTTCTAACATTCACACGACTAAACACCAAGGTTTAGCCTTACTATAAACAATTTATGAGGTACTATTGACTCTTAGAAAAAGGCTTAGCGCTATAGGGTTGAAGCCACTAGGTATTAATACAGACTAAAAGGAAAACAAGGTCTAACGAAAGGTGTACGTTTCGTTCGACGCTGTTGCTGAGGTCAGGGGTCAATTGTCTAGCTAGCGCAACGCGTTAACATTGAGAACTCTTATTTAGGACACCACCTAGGCCAAATAGAGCAAGAGCCGGCGTAAGGTTAAAAGGTAAAAAGAGGGTAAGGGTCGAACATCGTAGAGTGAATAGGGGACGCGTAGATGAGAAGAATCCGAACCAGGGAAATTATCGCAAAATCCCATAGGAATAGTAGACTAGACTCTTGCCCAATAGTTAATTCTACTCGCCGTCATCATGGATTTGGATCCAAACAGGTTGTTGAAAGATGAACTACAATACGAGATCATAATTCGTGGAGAAACCCCGTTAGATACGGTGGATGGTTACGCAGCAACTCCTCCTACTATTAGACAGGGAAAGAGACTTAAACGCCTCGATAGTAAAAACAGCCTTAATTCCTCCGCTATCAGACGAAGTTCCCATAGTATAACGGAGGTTACATACCCTAAAGAAAGACCTAACTGACAAGACAGAGCTTACCCCAAGTCAAATAAAGAAATTTGAAACTACCTTGTTACATCTTTCGTCGAGACTAGAAAGGGCGACCATAGACGATACTAAGTTAATAGAAGGAAAAGAGACGGGTTTAAAATTATGCGAACAACTCAAAGCAAAGTAAAGTCGCTTAGGGGGCACCAAAAGGAGCCCACGCGTTCTAGTAACGAAGAGGAGCTATCCAGCCGTCTGGCAGAGGGCTCGGGGGTGTCAAGAGATCCAACGATGAAATAAAAAAAAAACGAATAACAAATCACCATTAACTGATCCCATCCAAATGGAATCGCATGAGTTGTTAAATCCAGACTTTTTACGGTCTTGAGTATAGTGAGAAAATGGGGAGTACGTTTTGGGGAGGAGTCAGACCCAGCGGACACTCTTTCAAGGATGTTTGAAGAACAGGGAAGAGAACCCGGACTACGCAGACGCCCGGTGAACGAGAACAAGACGAGCTTACACCCCCGCAGAAGGAACGAGGAAACAGGGGGGGGGGGGAAGGAACCCCCAACGGAGGAATCGTTAGTGGTAGGAGTATTAGCAGGGTTGCCAGAACTGTTCATACCCATCAACACTACCCAACAAGCCGACCTAAACTACGACAAATTATAACCAGTCTCGCCAAGGTGAGGTAGACAAGACTACAAAATCAAAGACGACATATTGTTACATAAACCATCGAGAACGACCGGCTGGAAAGTGTGCGTGCCCGATTCCCACGCCCGGTACTTTCGAGTGTTTCCACGTGTCTCCGGTGGGTGCCCACTTAGGGGTGGCTAAAACAGTGACCAAGGTAAAGAGGCAATTTTTTTGGCCAAGATGGAACAGGACAACGAGACAGAGTCCGAGCATGTGAGGTGTGTTCGCGATCTAAACCTGCCCTGAATCGTAGGTACGGATTCTTATCCTTGGATGTGGCACAAATTCCTATGCAGAGGTTATTTGTAGACCTGTTCGGTCCCTTGCCGAGATCCAGTGAGGGCAATGTTATTTTCTGACTGTATTAGACGCCTTTTCAAAGTTCGTCTGGCTTATCCCTTGAGGGCCCCCACGTCGCTTCAATAGTCAAAGCCCTGAATAGGGAAGTTTTCAAGAACTTTGGTTTTCCGTGTTCCATCGTGTCGGACAATGGAAGCCAGTTCACCTCTCGTTTATTCAAAGATATGTGCTTTTCCAGTGGTATTAGACATTTCACCACTAGCCCATTTTATCCGAATCCGAACCATGTCAAACGTTTTCATAAGAACCTTAAAGCAGCTCTAATAACTTATCACCATCAATTTCATAGAAAATGGGACACCACGTTACTTTGGTTACAATTGGCGTTCAACTCTGCAACCCACACCAGTCACAAAGCTACTCCCGCTGAATTGTTACTAGGTTATGAACAGCTGTCACCTATTAATCTGCGCTGGGAGTTATATCCAGGGTTTTTAGAGGAAGAACCCCACCAAAAAATGGTGGAAAAATGGGAAGTGGCGTTTAACAAACTGAAGAAGCCAAGAGACCTAGTCGCCCGAAGGTACAACGCCCAAAGAGCACCCGTACCCTATAAAGTAGGGACAAAGTAAGGTACGAGCTCCACACGTTGAGCAAGGCAGCAGATGGAGTGGCAGCCAAGTTAACCTACAAATGGTCGGAACAAATGGTAATCAGTCAATTCTTAACACCCGTGACTGTACTACTGGTGGAACCCCCTCACCAATTTACCCTGTCGCAGGCCCACGTGTCGCAGCTTACACCCTGTAGTAGGCTTCTCCTCTTCACATGCCCCCCCCCCCCCTTCCTTCCTTTGGTGGAGTCTTCTTTGACGTGTAGGGCGGGTAGCCCCTTTTTTTTCCGGGTGGAATACCCTTCTCCAAAAGGGAGGTTAAGACTCTAGTTGGCCCGGGCTCTGTCCTTTAAAGGAGTAGTAGGGTAGAAATGGAATAAAGTAATTTCCCGGCGGTACTAACGTAATGTAAAAACAGGTAACATAAAAGTTAATTTGTTTCCGTGAAAACAGGTAACATAAAGTGAATTTGTTTCCTTAAAAACAGGTAACATAAAAGTGAAATTGTTTCCGTGAAAACTGGTAAACATAAAGTGAATTTGTTTCCGTAAAAACAGGTAACATAAAGTGAATTTGTTTCCGTAAAAACAGGTAACGTAAAAGTGAATTTGTTTCCGTGAAAACAGGTAACATAAAATGAATTTGTTTCCGTAAAAACAGGTAACATAAAAGTGAATTTGTTTCCGTGAAAAACAGCAACATAAAAGTGAATTTGTTTCCATGAAAACAGGTAACATAAAAGTCAATTTGTGTCTGTAAACAGAGGTAACGTAAAAGTCAATTTGTGTCTGTAAACAAAGGTAACATAAATTAAGTTTGTGTCTGTAAACAAAGGTAACCTAAAAGTGAATTTGTTTCTGTAAAAAAAAAAGGGGGTAGCCTAAAGGCGAAGATTTAAATAAGCCCAATTGGAAATGAACAATTAGGGATAGCAACCCAATCTACTCTATAAATTTAAAGCTATATTTGATATATTCTTAAGATGACCGGCCGGTCTAGGTAAACAATGTATTTAGGATGTAAAAATTTATTTAGGAGGTGAACAATGTATTTAGGAGGTAAACCAATAATCTTATTAGGATGTAAACAATGTATTTAGGAGGTGAACAATGTATTTAGGAGGTAAACCATATATTTAGGATGTAAACCATGTATTTAGGATGTGAACAATGTATTTAGGAGGTAAACCATATCTTTAGGATGTAAACAATGTATTTAGGATGTAAACAATATCTTTAGGATGTAAACAATGTATTTAGGATGTGAACAATGTAGTTAGGAGAATCTGTATAGTTATTTAGTTTATTTATATTCTTAAAATTCATTTAGGGGTCGATCTCTGTAAACAAAGTATTTAGGATGTTCCGTATAATTACTATTTTAAAAGGTTAATTCTAGCTTTAGTCTTAATATACCTTATTATATTTAGGAGGTTAATTGAAATTCATTTGGAGTTTACGGAATAAATATGTTTAACCTCCATGGATTAAGTTCACAGTTTATGTATTGTTTATCTTGTATATGTGGTTTGACTCAAAAAAAGGGGAGGTGTGTGTGGCGTGCGCATTGGGTGGCGGGCTCTGCAAACTGGAGCGCTAGAGTCGGGGTTGGCTCAGAGTGGGCCGACCAGACGTGAGAGGTCATGATTAACTGGCCTGACTTGAAAGAGTCAACACCTCTCTGCGAATGGCTAGTCTAAAGGGCAAGTCGTTGACCAATGCGCACGCTCATGAGTCGAAGGAAGCCTCTTGTGTGTTGTATATTCTATAAATAAATTATACAGTATCTTTCCATCCACGGCTTGATTATTACTTCTAACTAAGATCCTCAGACAAAAGGAGCCCGAGCATAGCACAGTACCCCAATAACCCGAAAAAGGCTTATGCTTCACACGCTGACGTGTTAACGGTCTTCAACCTCCCAAGTCACGCACCCCACTATACTCTGGTATCAGAAGTGGGATTATGGTTTTGTATTGTCTAGTTTATGATAACAGAAAAAATGGCCACGGATATAAGGGGTTTGCCACTCTTATTCAAACTATTATGGAACAAAATGCCTTACTGAACAACACAGTGATGGAACAAATGACATCGTTGAACAGCATGAGAGAAAATTTGAAATTAGCCATATCGTCAATAGAGATCCAATGTGAATCCTTGAAAGAGACAGTTGACTCGACGGGTATCAATGTCGAGTCAGTGGAGATGCCATTAGGATTAGCTAACCAAGATATGACGCTGTTTGTTATTAAGGTGGAGACAAGTGGAAGTGAACAATAATCCACAAGTTCATTTAGTTGTCTATTGATGCTTATTAACAAGATAACACACCGTCGCCTGATATGTCTCATACTTTGGTTCAAGTCCTGTTGAAGTTTGTATGTGTGTCTGCATTTAACACTTTAGAAAGTATCCGTGCGAGTGTAGAGGGTTCCCACGAGTGCCAGCGTACTTGCTTCAAGCATGAGACAAAGTTTGACGCTGTAGATGACGCTGCTGTGAAAGACGTTGTTGATGACGAGGCCACTGTTAGTGACGTAGCCATGGATAATTATGTTGGTGGTGTCACTTCTGATTATAAAGCTATTGGTGATTGTGACACCAATCTTTGTGACGACGCTGTTGGTGATGGTACTGTTGGGAATGACACTATTATTGACGACATTGTTATGATGACACTATTAATGACAGCATTGTTGTCGATGACGCTGCTTGTGACTACATTAGCTTTCAAAAATGACGTGACGTAAGTGATGAAGATAGTGAGGTGAATATGATCAGAATGAATGTTATGGACAATGCTCTCGACTGGACTTTAGAAGGACTGACAAGTGTTTACTAAGGTTGGTTGTCACTTCTTATTGGCCAAAGTTTTAGTGACAATTTACTTGATCTTGGTCATAGATAGAGGAGCTATAAACTTCAGCAAAGTGGAGTTACTCCGGCTAAGAAATTGAATGACGCCGTTGTTTATAGTAGGATTTCCTGGACCACCTCTTAAGATCAAATACAATTTTGCTCCAAGGAAATTGAATAAATGGCTTTGTTTACAAGTTGATGAACTGTTAATGATAAAAGGCATCGTAAAGGATAATTCCTGGATGTAGTGTGTAAAGACAAACCTTATAATGACTTTGAGTCTAACATGGGTTTATATTTGGTTTTTATTTGTTGTTGTAACTGGATGATAGCACAAGTACAAAAAGATACTAAAGGTGTACCGCCCTCCTTATCCTCAAATAGATAAGGGCAGGCGCACATATACACAAAAGCAAAACAAACATATAAACAATAACAAATGATAAATTGCAGAGGAGCTGATAGGACTGCATAAAAGTGAATAGGCCTTTCTCTCTGGCTTATACAACAATCTTGCTTCCATGAACTCTCCTTAACTATCATCCGCCATGTTGGTACTATGAGCAAAGGGGAGGAGGTCGAGAATCTTATGTTTAAAGTTATAACTTATTTACCTAGAATTAGTAAATTAAAAGGTTGCATTGAGTATAAGAGTGTTTATTAGAAAAGATAACAATAGATATATGCAAATGTAAGTAACAACAATGAATAAAATATATATTATATTATATATATATATATATATATATTGTGTGTGTGTAGAAGATTGGGTTATCCCATGATAATACAGTTGCCATAACGACATTGGTTATGCCCATGATAATACCGTTGTCATAACAACATAGGTTATGCCCATGATATTACTGTTGTCATAACAACATAGGTTATATACGACCTAAAGATTATTACCAAGTTAAATCCATGGCCCCTTAGGGTCTCTGCGGCAATCCGCAATACAATGAATACAACATCTAGCCACAACAGGCCAATCGTCCACATAACAATAGCGAAGTTGTATTAAAACTAACTTGAAAATTATATTGGCAATCAAAGTTTACCACAATACAAAGGGAGATCCTCCAAGATTAAATAAATATACAATAAATACCAAAATTTACATAGCCGTACGGGCTATAACAATTCCCACATTAGGTAGGCAACATGCCTTACGTAGATTTAGGGTGACATACAAAAAAGTAAAGTTCACCATAAATGACAATTATTTGTAGAGCCAGAAGGGCAAAAAAAGGGATTCCACAAATATTACCCACATTAATATTTAGAATATTTTATGCCATGCCGGGCATACCTTTCCTCGTGATCAAACATATTTACAAAGACAGTATATAATTGTAATTCAAAATAAATAATACAAGTCCGAAAGTTAATTTTGAAGTGTACTGGCCGAAATAGAATTTGTACCTAGCATAGATTTCATTTAAATAAATAATACAAGTCTGAAAGATAATTTTGAAGTGTACAGGCCGAAAAAGAATTTATACCTAGGATCATCCTGTCCTAGCGTGTGTGTCGTATGACACGGTTGAATCAAGAAGTACATTACAAAGCAAACAGCACCAGTATATAAACGGTATTTTTTCTGAGAGGAGGGGGAACAAAGGGGAAACCTCAAACAGAGTAGAACAAACACACAGAGTAGAGGGAAGGGATAGTAATTCATAAGGAACATTCCAGATTATCGGAGAGTTTACTAGAACACCACATGTTCATCACGAGGTCACATGCGCGTCACTAGCTTCCCATGATTCAATGGGCGGCTCTACGCCCATTACGACAAGCCAATTTCTCGTTCAGTTTTACACCAACATTTTGACGTGGATGTAGTGCTCGTGGGGGAAATGAAAGTTCGGTCGATGTGACGTGAGACACTATACGGTGAACGGGGAATTTGGTGAGTAGATTCCTTGTTTACATTTTGGGTTTGCGGAATAGTGTTTATTAGCCCATTTACTCTTCTTCGCTTGTAACGTTGATGCCAATAAACGTTACAAAGGACGTAACAAAAAACGTGAATGGGGGGGTTTTTGGAGTACCAAAAATATACACAGGGATTATCTCTTATTTTTTCTGCAGTAGATCACTTTACAAAACACCCTAATATCTGTGACTCGAATCTTCTGGTCGCAGAGCCGTGAGACCATCAAGAGTTTGTCAATATGAATAAGGTCTTTTAAGTTTACCACGACTATGACAAGCCCGAGATCAATGATTTATGTTAGGAACGAACAGACTTAAGGAGGAGGTAGTGTAATGAGATTATTATCCAAGTGTGGGGATGGGGTGCTTTCCACTTTACGGCCCTCTATGTTCTCTTTATTTCCATTTGTTTAGCAGGTATGCGTCTTGCTTCACTCACATGGAGATTAAAGGGGGCAGGGTAAGCGTATTTGAAAGAAAAAGGACACGTTTACAAATGTCTGAGTTAGTTTTATTCGAATCCAGTAGAGTAGTTTAGAAATGGAGAATTATATACATTTAACTAAAATCCCTATACATATGAGGTCGGTTGTCAGTGAAGGACACCCTAATCTGAGTTGAGGCTAGTGAATTGAGTGAACTTAAATGATTGGGAGTGTGATAGTGTGGCTAGGAATGGACTGGTGAGTCAACATATACCGTGAGTGGGCCAGCATATCTAGTGAGTGATTCAGCATGTCCATTGAGTGGGTCACTGTGTCCAGTGAGTTGGCTAGCGTGTTAGGGAGTGGGAGAGCGTGTGCACTAAGTAGGCCAGCGTCTCCAGTGAGTGAGTCAGTGTGTACAGTGAGTGAGTCAGTGTGTACAGTGAGTGAGTCAGCGTGTCCAGTGAGTAGGACAGCTTGTCCAGTGAGTACAGCTTGTACAGAAAAAGAGTGAGCGAACGTTTCCAGTGAGTGTTCAGCATGTCTAGTGAATGGACCAGCTTGTCCTGAGAGTTAGCCAATGTGTCCAGTGAGTGGGCCAGCGTGTCTAGTAAATGGACCAGCTTGTCCTGAGAGCTAGTCAATGTGTCCAGTGAGTGGACCAGCTTGTCTGATTAATAGACCAGCTTGTCCTGAGAGCTAGTCAATGTGTCCAGTGAGTGGGCCAGCGTGTCTAGTAAATGGACCAGCTTGTCCTGAGAGCTAGTCAATGTGTCCAGTGAGTGGACCAGCTTGTCTGATTAATGGACCAGCTTGTCCTGAGAGTTAGCCAATGTGTCCAGTGAGTGGGCCAGCGTGTCTAGTAAATGGACCAGCTTGTCCTGAGAGCTAGTCAATGTGTCCAGTGAGTGGACCAGCTTGTCTGATTAATGGGCCAGCTTGTCCTGAGAGCTAGTCAATGTGTCCAGTGAGTGGACCAGCTTGTCTGATTAATGGGCCAGCTTGTCCTGAGAGCTAGTCAATGTGTCCAGTGAGTGGACCAGCTTGTATGATTAATGGGCCAGCTTGTCCTGAGAGCTAGTCAATGTGTCCAGTGAGTGGACCAGCTTGTCTGATTAATGGGCCAGCTTGTCCTGAGAGCTAGTCAATGTGTCCAGTGAGTGGATCAGCTTGTCTGATTAATGGGCCAGCTTGTCCTGAGAGCTAGTCAATGTGTCCAGTGAGTGGGTCACCATGTCTGGGAGTTGATAATAAAGCCTAGTGTTCGTATAACGTAGGTTTGCACAGTGTTGTGCGCGGGGGTTAGTAGTGGTTTAACGTGACTGACTTAGATTTTGACTTGAACTGATTTATTTTATTTCATTTTATCTTATATGTTATCATTCACTTATTATTTTACAAACAAAATTACTATTATTATTTAATTAAATAACGTGTTTGGTTGTAGCTTAATTAGTGTATGTGTTGTTGTACTATTATTAATCAAAGCCTTCAATAATCCCTGTGCGTCTTCAATTATGTTGAATCAGAAACGTACCCCAATATCCTGAAAATATCCCGCAGCTCACACAGTGGCGTGTGAAATAACGTCCTAAGTTGATTACCCCATGTTACAGTTTTATTATATGTGATGATTGCTTAGATTATTTTACTAACAGGGTAAATTTATTCTTAAAAATTAAGTAATATTTGACAATATGCCATCCGATATAATTGTAACTTCTCTTAATTAGGATAAATTAGGTGTTTAAAACCATTGAAACCAAGTCATATTGAACCGTATCTAGTACACTTCTGTGTATTAATTAAAACCAAACTAAATTGAACCGAAAATAAAATGAATAAAATTACTTGTAGATAAATTCAACAATGATATGAACCACATTAGTAGACCAAACGTGTTTTACGATTGTGGTGGGAGGTGGGGATAGAGCTGAGAAAGACTATCCCAGTCATTTCCGCAGGGAATACAATACAAGTAGTTGATATATATGGTATCGGCATTTTTAATGAGTTGTCTCACCCAAAGCTATAGTCAAACTGATAAGTTATATAAATAATTATATAAAAACATTAAAATACTTCAGTTAGATATAAAAATAGCACATCTCTTCATTCTTCATTAAATATGTCACATCCTTGAGGATAGGCAAAAAGCCATATCACATCATTATGCTAATTTTTTAAAGGTAAGTAAGAAAATACGTATGCCTATATATTCTAAATATTTGACTAAACCATTAATTACATTTCATAGTTGAGGTTCTGATCCAGATTTCTTCAGTTTTATCTTCTAAGGGTATTTATGTTATATTTCGTAATAATTGTGACTTGACTCCCAAGTTTACAGCCCCGGGGTCAGGGAAAACCTTTCAAGGGTTTACCTCCAACAAAGTTGTAATATTGGGCGTGGTACAGTATAACATTGTACAAGTACAACTTGTTCACGATGTCGAACAAGCTCCGGGAAATGTTGGTCGGTAAGGGTAGGGGGTGAGTTTAGGGGGTATTACGAGTCTGTTTATTAAGTAGTGTAGTGGTATTGGTTGGCCGCCATGGGTCCTGAAAGAGAGAGAGGGATATAAGTTTCCCCAATTGTCCCATACCTGTGGTAAAAGTGATAGATATGAAGACCCAATATCATACGGAAACACGTTTTTAAAACGAGCTTGGACGGTAGTTAAAAACAATGAACAAACTAGTGTTTGTTTATATTTACAATCAGTGTGTTCAATCTTACACTTTAGCATATATTGTAATCAAAATAAATTAGTTTCCATAGAAACATATTAACAAATTCTAGAGATAAATATTTCTTGGTGTTGATAAATGAAAATAAAACTTTAAAAAATTATTATTTCTTTCGACATTTAATATGTTCATTCTCCGAGGTCTTCTTTTATTGTTGTAAGGTTTTACGTTCTTTAAATAGCAACAGCTTTTGAGATGGGTTTGGTTCAAGATTTGGTCTACAACCTAATCTTAATGTATTGTTTATGTCTCTTGGTTGGATGATCATGGGTTTGAAATAGTTACGTCTGTTCTAATGTAATAAACATATTTCTAAAATTGGTTATTCACAGTAACTCATGAAACTTGATAAAGAAATACAATGTGTTTAAATTCTACTTAGTTTTGTATTTTAATTTTGATTTGAGAAAGTATGAAATTTAAATATAGCTTGACTTTTAACACTACATTAAAAACTGTGCATATAGATCTAAACCATGAACTATAAAGTTACGTAAAGCTTGCTCGTACTATAGGTAGATATTTACTAATATATTCCCTCCATTCCTTCATGGCAGTCTGGTAAGTTTGTACAAGTTTTACGAAGTTTTTATGGTAAGTGGTATGTGGTAAACCAAAAATAATTTTCCGTTTGACCTCTCTTAACACATTGCTGTGTAATTTTGATTCTCTCAAAGAATTAAACCCATAAGTTACACATAAATATATTCGAACCACATAATCTGTAATAAACTTTTTGTTTGCAAGCCTTCACCCGTGATTATATAATCGTGTACAAGTTAATATCAATAGAACAATCGAGAAAATTAGTATAAATATCGTTATTTATTTATTTGAGGTATTTAACGTTCACTTTCTGAACTGACTGATTGTATCAACATACGAGAATTTCTATGAGTGATAGAGAAAGGTCCTACCAATATTGCCGGTAAGCTATTTTCACAAACCTTCCATGGTTCTTTAACATGCCATGATCAGCATGGGAGTATGGTTGTACTTCTTACCAGAAGGAAGTTGTGCTATGGATGTTTATCGCTCAAGAAATGTCCATTGACCTCTGCTAGGTTTGAACCCAAGAACATCGGATCATGAAGCAAGCACTTTACTCCAAGACCACCGAGGTCAACAATATCAATATGAGATAATCTGATAATAATACATTTGTTGTTTGGGTTTAATAAAGCGAACATACACATACGATATATGCTTAATATATAGCTCATATCTTGAGGGGAAGGTGTTCAATAATTTCTCATTTCCACGTACTTTACGTTAAACCTTGTAGTATCCATTGTGTCGCATTAATTATATTTCTCAAAGACTGATAAAATCTATTTGATTTTTTAAAATAAATGTAAAATAATAGTTAAACATTAGCTATACGGTGTTCCTTTTTAATGGTTTTACCAACACTAGGTCTATTTCTGGTAGCGTCTTTAGGATAATAGACTTGGACAGATCTATGAATGTTTGAATGATGCTTAAAAACATTGCCAGCTGTGGTACTTTCCGGACCATTGGAGGTGAATGAAGGAGAATATAGGTCTAAATATCCCTGCTCTGCTAACAAGGGGTTTCATATTTGAGACGCTAAAAGGTGTAACTCCGTCATGGATGACGATTGCGAAGCGAAAACAAAAATGTCGTCGGGTTAATGGAGATACATTTTCCAAAATGATGGCAACGATTTCTATTTCCTCAAGATTAAACTCTAAAACTATTGCTTCTTCCGAAACATATACAATGAAGTTTCTAGAAGGATTCATTAGGGTTTTTAAATCTATTCATATACCTATTCTTCAATCCTACTCTAGCTACAAGAGGGATAAGAGTATATAATATTTTCCGCCTACATTCTTGCCACGATAAGTTTTAATTTAAACATTCTACTAATAATTGGGTTAGATACCCTGTAACACTATTGGATTAAATCGACCCGCGTTTTGGGCGTCAATTGAAACACTATGGATTAATTCCCTGATATAATCATGCTGTGATGATGTTTAGGTTGTCTATACTCCGTGGTCGAGCGCCTATCATCACTGTACGGAAAAAATACCGTTTAACCAGATGTCATAGCTCCGTGATCAAGCACTAATTATAACGGTATAATTAATTAAATGTAAGAAAGAGAACTGTTGATGGCTGTTGATTCACACATGGTTTATTTAAATGACATCTGTTAATTACTTATACAATACTCCAATTAAATGCTCTATATCAATGCACACTTGTGATATTAATGTAAGTTATTTTATACTGTGTTAGACTGTGACTGCCAGTGTGTGACTGACTGACTTGTGCGTGTGGATGGATCCCTGGTGTGGATGTTTGGATGTCACTGCTTGTGTATCGCTGTTTGGGATGCCTGGCTGATATGCACAAACGGTTTATATATGACATATCCCTTGCATCTTTCTCCCCTCGTCCACAGTGTAAAAACTAACTAATAATAAAAGTCCTGGCCACAGGTGTTGTGAAAGCTAGCTTCTTATTGGTATAGGGAATTGGCGTCTTTGCAAATACTGTGGAGTTGTTCCTTTAACAGGAATCCTTTTCACATTATTTCTGAGAAGAGCGTGTTTCTTCATGGATGAATCGTAAAAAGATACTCTACATATGTTACTTTAAAGAAAAATTACCTTCATCCATGACTTTTTATATATTTTATATTGATTTGAATCAATATCATTACAACCCACTAGTTTTACTCACGGGCATAGTAAGAAACTCAAGGTCACTACTTAGTTTTAATTGGCAAAATTTATTAATTTCTAATAGAAACTCAAAATTTTGAAAAAAAAATTGACCATTACACATAGGAACTTTTTCTAAAAAACCAGCTAAAATTGTTGCTTTAGTTTTTTCGGAAATACCATTAGTAAGGTTAGGTTGTACAATTAGTACGATCATTAAGGGTGATTTGATCTAAACTGTCCGTATGGCTCGTAGCCAGGTTTCCTTTAGTGGGTGGACTGTTGGCCATTTTGGGAGATGCGGGGTGAGGCAATAAGACTTTTAGGGCAATTTCGCAGCTCACTCACCTCGGCTTCATCGGGATCGACCCAACCTCTTGTTTTAATGGCAGCAACCAATTGAGCGTGTGAAAGTAGATCCACCCATGCAGTGAGTTCGTCCATGACTTGCAGGTCTTCAGCTTCAACAGGAGCTCTGTTCGGCATGTTGGATGATTGTTGCATGACAAAAAAAACAAGAGATTATTAAGAACCTTTAACAATATCATTTCGTAACAATATAATTAATCATAAATAGCAGCAACCATTGAGATGTGATACAAAGAGTTGTGCAGCTTGAACCACCAACCCACCGTACCCTCAGCGAGGGATAATTTAGGTGGAACGATATATACATAAATCTAAATATATAAGCAATAACAATGTGAGGATAAGTTTAAGCAACAATGATTTAATGGACGTGCAAACTCACATGATACATAAAACATTATAGGTACACAATCTATTGAGTACGGTTTATTTCCTTGACTATGTCAAGGAAGTCATTTGGCTAGGTACAGACCAAAGTATTAAATGCGTGAAGCATATGAAGGTAAACTTTACCATACTAGGTGATTAGGAACAATCCGTAAGCATAACCTGTTAGCAGGGTACAAGGTACAGACATACGTATCGTGATACGGGGCAGATTCAAGGTCTGTTTCCTAGAGCGACAACAGCATTACAGCAAAGGAAAACCCACAGAGGAAAAACAAGATGTAATTAGTGGTTAAATAATCAACACTAAGAGCCATACCAGAGGGGAAGAAGCGACCCACAGGTTGAACACCCAACTGGAGTCCTTTAAAAAAAAACCAACCTAACTAGGCATCAATCCAAGGCCCTTGAATTATCAGAACTATCGCTTCCCCAAAAAGCTACCACTGCATTAAGTAAATCATGTTATGACGTGGAATACACTCCCATTTTAAGCCGCTGGTCCAAGGACTCCGCAGGGAGTTTGCGTGAAGCGCAAGATCATACTATTAAGCTAAACTGATAGCAATAGACTTTACATAACAAAGTTGGCAGATACTCTGAATAATCATTCTCTAAACACCTAAACATAAGTATTCCTTAAACACCTAATCATAAGTATTTTCTAAACACCTATAACTATTGTTTCTTAAAACCTAACAACTATCACTAGGCCTAGACAAGAAGTAGGTTAGTCTCGATTCCTCCTTTCATTAATTGCCGTGAGAGCTACTTCCTCCAGTCGAGCTGACCCCTCGCCGTGAACAGCATGGTCACCGCTGCGCAGATGTTTAGTTATTTGAATGGTGCGATATCCGTCTCGTAGACTATCGGCGATAGCAATCATGTCGTTGTCAATACCTCCTTGGAGTTATATAGCAGTAGAAGTGAAGCACGCCGGGATGGAAGAGAGTGAAGGGTGGGGGGGGGGGGGGATGTCAGCATCCATAATGTTCTGGAAGGTCAGCTCGGCCTAGTGGACTGGCTAGACGTCGCCTTCAGTCTTTCCGGAAACTCTGGCCAGTCAAGTGCAATATTATTGAGTGCCACGGTTCTGCCACTATTTCAATGGCGTCTCATCCGATGGGGCCGGGATCATCCCATGAAGTCATCAGATGTTGGTATGTAACACATATTGTATGTATTCCAGGACTAGTATGTAGATAATACGTGTGTTTATTTACCATGTTTAGTTGCTTCAATCTTTCTTTTTATTCCACTAGGGCCGAACAGGTTTGGCCTTTTACATTACAAGAACTCATTTTCTAGCAGTATGGCACTCAGTGAGTGTGCTAGGGTGTTGTGGGGGTGTGGACCGCATTGGGTGACACTATCAAAGGGAGTGATACCAAAGTGACTGTCCAAACAAATTTGGTATATTGTATCTGTGTAAATATATTACTAAACAAAATATGTCAAGTTAGCTATAGTTATAAAAACATTTTTAGTAAGCACAGCTTACATGTACTGTATCAATATACCCACAAAGACAACTCCATGTTAATTTACGTTTTGGATCTTCTATTGCGCATGCGCTGTTATTTTCGTTGCCACTGGTGTTTATATATATTCGCAGATTTTTTCAAATTTTCTGATAATTTAGCTAAAATATTTATGTACATTACAATATACATTTATTTACAAATTCTAGAATATCTGGTCCCTTAATGATTATGCAAACCTGAGCTTTTAATATATCTCATGTAACTTAAAGTTTAACAAGTTAAAGGGACATAGTTTTGATGAAATTATTAAATGTTTTTACTTTGAATTCTATTGTCTTCCTGCCGAATTTTCACTTTAACCACTTCAAGTTATGCAAATATAGATATATTTATATTATACTTATTATATTGCAATTTTAAGGTGTAGTTTAAATTTTACAAGTTGTTTATAATATTACTCTCGCCATAAGTTTAAGTGCTAAACGGGAATTACTATTTAGAAATAACATTACTACAAAAAACTTTACTAAGCAATATTTATGGACTGGTACGGAAGTAGGGCCACGTGGGTGACACCACTGGTTACACCATTGGTTACACCACTGAGTTACACCAACCCTAGTTGCACCATTGATACAAATTTGACTCTGGAACTACGTACGAAATCTGGTAGGCTACGTCTAAATCAAAACTCTCACGTTGTCGAAAAACCGGGATCTGAATCTGCTTGATTTGTGAAGATTCACACAACCATGTAAATTTGTGTTAATCCATTATTTGTTGTAACTTGAGTGAGAAAAATTGACTATCAACATGTTTTGTTTCAAGTGGATGAACGGTTATTTATGCTACTAGATTTTTGTGTGGTATTTCAGTTAGTATAATGTCGCGGCACAGTTTTAACAAAGGTCGACACACTTATTTAGTTTCTTAGTTTATTTAAGGGCTTTATTTAAAACAATTTTTTTATATATATTTTTACCTAAGTATTGCACTATTTGCTTACTGGTTTGTTGGTTAACTTAATTTAGAAACTACCCTGACACGTTGAACTCCGCTAACCTAATATAACACAATCCCCATTTTTCATAGAAGATAAGACTTTATTGGGCCAGTGTCTATAAAATTAGAGCCTTCAATTTTTATTTCAAATCTTAACTTTTTCCCTTTTCTTAATTTATTTTGAAGTCTAACTATGCTTAACGTTTCAATGCCCTTAAGTACTCTTACTGGATTAAAATTTAACATTAAAACTTAATTCTTAAAAGTTTTATGAACTTGACATAACTTTGCAACTTAATCTCAATTTCTATAAACTTTATAAATAACGCACGCAAGACAAGTTACACCTCTTTTTAACAGCGTTAGTAATTAATTAATATGATATATTTTGTTTGTTTGGAAAGGTTTCAACATTAATTCATGTTTTTGACTTTAAAAATTATTTATTGTTTAACATATTTTAGACTGTGACCTATATTGTTGATTTATTGAAACTTGACTTAATTTTGAACAGTTTCACTTTCCCAATAAGATAAGTAGATGAAGCAAATGCGGATCTGTCACAGAATATCTCTTATCCAGAGGAGAAAGGGATCAATTATCATTATAAGAAAGATAAAGGTTTTTTTAAATATCTACAGAATTTGGTGTAAAAATGAAAGTATAGATGGTGAAATCGAAAGACGGGTGATGAATCTTGGAAAGTAGTTGGGTGTATGTGGAGTATAATAGTACTGCAATAATTGCAAAGAACGAAGTAGTATTGTAATAATCGAGCAATTATTCAATAGATCTGAATCGTGGAGTGCGCGACATAAGTTTCAGGATCATGTTTGGTTTGTCCGTAGACGGAAATTCTGGGTTCAAATCTCACCGTCTAGAAATAGTCTAGACTGTCAAATACGGTAGACCGTGATTCAATCACTGTTGCACACATTTATTACGCGTCTCACTACCCGCTGATTTTGTGCGTAGTAATAATTAGGCTATTGCGAAGTTGAACCCGAATATGTGTAGATGGGGAGAGCGAAAAACTACTCCTAGGTCTACGACAGCACACACACACACACACACCCACACATGGTGTTCCACCATCCATGACAGAGCGGAGACAAGGCACATCCATACCCAGTGATGGGTAGAAGGTGTATGATAGATAACGGTATTTACAAAGACCTGATACGTTTTGCGCATGCGGAGAGACGCATTACAGTATTTAGGTCATTACAGTCCGCAACCCCATTGAGATGGGTATAAATAGAACCCAAATCATTACATTCGGTCATTTCAATTTGTAATTGGATCACATAAACATCAAGATGAGTTTTGACGTTTTGGAAAACTGGATAAATTCGAGTATGTTTAATTCGTTTTGTATATTTTAATGGTTTCTAATTTGATTATCATGTCAGGGTGTACAGCGGTATTCACTTCTTCTTTGAAATATGATGAGCCCATGTCGTGTAGCATACAACCGCCCCACTCGTGTTAGGTTAGGGCGCAACGCGTCACGCGCATCCTTGCAATTGAGGAACATAACCTCATCATTAGCATCAATGACGCTGTCCACGGTGATGTACGGATCCGTAAGGTACTTGTGGATGCCCTGATAGTCGTTAATAACTGCTACGTGTGGTAAATCGGTAAATCTTTGCCCAAACTTTTCCCATAGTGAATTTAAAAAAAGCTATGCGAGAGTGCAGATACCATGGTTTTTACAAACAGAGACCAAATCGAGTTTTACGCCTTCCATTTCCTGATAATTTTGAATATAGGCTTAATTTTCCTCTTATGAGGTACAGAACTCTGGTCATCCATTGGCTTCTTGTTTAATTTTCAAAAAAGTATTAATGTACCCGTTAAACAATCCGCCAGAACGTGTCTGGCGGTCGTAAACAGACACATTCTACTCCCCCACTTCATGTAATTCTTCAATGGTGTAGCCTTTCTCAATGGCTTTCCGGATCTCGTCAATGTCCCAGACGCTTGTCAACCAGCGATTTTTTTTGTCGTTGTGCTGACACGCACCTAGGTTTTTCTCCTCCCAGCATTTCCTGCACAAGATGAACATTAGCTTGTCGTGCAATCCGTGTAGGCAATAAGGGCATGTCTAAATCCCGCGGAGGTGTCACTGTAACTTTGGCTATGCCTTCTACTTGAATTATAGGCGGAAAATTTGGTTCAAAGTGAATTTTGGGGTAGCCAACGGGGATTTTTTTGTACTTGGAAACGTAAGAATACAATAAACACACATCCAATTACTTGATCTTCTCCTCACAAGAAAGGTCTGCTTCGTGGAAGAACTTGATACAATTTGTACGCCCAACAAAGAATGCATCCCTGGGGCTGATAGGTTAAATGGTATACACCTAGTGCCCAAGTACAAATTGCTGCAAGTCCTTGTCGGTGTGTTTCATCGCATTAAACATACACTCCCACATCTCTACGACCGTGTAGCCGGCATTCTTAAACTTTTCCAAACAAGCCATGGTCGCTTCATAACGCGTCTCCATGGTCTTGGGACTATTTTTGATAGGGTGGTCCTGTCAGGATAACAGAGATGGCACCCGTACCAATAACAGCCCCAGAACTGAAAGACGGTGGTGGTAACTTCAGCTTTAACAACGCCGTCTACACGTCGCCATAACACATATTACTCACGGCCGTTACCCGCATGACGAATAGAGACACCGCGTTGATGGGCCTCCCAGCAGAGCCATTGTACAGCGACGTGCGATTGTTGGTCTGCGCACCGATAGCCACCGTTAGGGATAATACCGATAGTATTCTCCTTAAGATGACTTCGGCGGTAAACCAAAATGGCCGCTTCAGCTATCGTACACGTCTCTCTGAAAGGGTCCACCTTTGATTTCTCCATGAGCATCTTTCTAAACTTTAAACAGGCCTTCCGCAGAATCTGTACATCTTTCACACAATACAGTTCCAACTAGCGTTTAAAATCAAATACATAATTTTCTTTGACCAACGCGTCATACCACTTTTCAAAGTGCTCCTTTCCCTCAACTGACATCTCTCCGATGCCATAGTCCTCCTTTGGCAGCAAGGGACTCCTATACCCCACGTTTTCTTTTTTATTGAAAATTGGGGGAAATGACCATTTGCCAACGACTCGTCCAAACCAAACGTTTTGGGCAATTTGGACTACGACATCAGGAGAAAGTTCAGCGAGTCAATAAAGTGGAGCGGGCCGTAACGCATGGACATGATTTTCCCACCGTTCATTATAAGTTATGGAGTCAATTTTTTAACCTCCATCATATATTTTAAAATAAAATTTCCGTCTTAGGATTTTGCATTATGGCCTAGGAGGGTGATATCCTTATATTTTGAAGCATGAATTTGTTCTATAAATTCAAAAAATAGGGCTATTGTGGTATCACCCTTGAATATGTGAGTCCTATAGCCCCTACATTCAACGCAATGATGGTCATTTGCATCTATATGAACGCAGGCCCTGCAACACGTCTGCACGACAGATAGGTTAGGTTTGTGCAAGTACGTGCCTGCCACACGTTGAAGAATAGTTTCTTGCCGGCATTCAAAATCATAGAATACAAACATGAAATTACTCTTTTCCATTGACGGATTTGATGGGGCTTGTTTCATATAACAGAAATGACCAAAAGGTCGATAGGTCTTGCATACTCTACAAAAAGTCTCATAACACTTATGTGATAAATTTGATTTTCCCTAACTGAAAAATTGCCCACATACCTCGCAAACCTTTTTGACAACACAGACCGACCTGTGACCTCTGCAAAAACCGGGACGTTTATGGTTATAAATGCACGTTTGGTTTGTGAACCAACGCCCTCAGTCTTTACAGACCACAATTTGGTCCCCACTACAAGCCGCTTTAGCGTGGCACTTTTTAAACGTGGACTCGCACTTGTGCGCATTTTTATTACTGAAAGGCACACGGCACTCACGACAAAAGTATGAGCACTTAAATGCGGCTGTCAAGGATGTTATTACATGAAAATTGTTTTGCTTATCGTCGTGAAAATACAAATCAAGGCAGCCCTTAAAGGAATGTTCGGAGGGAGTAGGCCCCTCATATAAGACCTTGTAACGTTATTTGCCACCCTACCATTTATTTCCTTATATTTTTCCCAAGCTTTGTAAATATTTTTCAGGTTTATTTTCGTTTGAAACATGCTGTGTCGCCGGCGTGACAAATAATACTATTTGCATCCATTAAAATAAATTAAAAGGACAGAATATAGAACATCTAACACTGTTTTAAATAATTTAAACAATTAATTTTGACCTAAGGAAGAACACTTACTTTTTTTTAAAACATATTAATTTCCTTCCAAGAGGTCTGTTGACTCTTCTATTTATTTTGGATGTCAGCCATGATTTATTCTAACGCATGCGCAGATATGATGAACAAGTGAGTGGCGAGTCTCGTGCTTGTAAAAGTAGTAAAAAAAAAAAAGAGAGAAAAAAAAAAAAGACGTTCCAAAATAGCGCGCATTTCAATTGTGACAGATTAAAATAAACATTTAATTCTCTTAAGAAACACTGACATATATTTAAATCTTGATACTAAATTTGTATCTTATTTTATAAACAGTTCATAGCCAACACTTTATCTTTTATTTTATTGTATTAGTTTTCTCTTTGGACTTAGTAGAAAATAGAACGTTTTTTTAAATTTAAAACTGAGAACATTTTTTGAAGAGGATGAGGCTTTTTTCTTCCGGAGTGTCATTTAACATGGAGCAAATTTATATAGCTCCTAATTAAATTTAGTTTTCAAGTGGAACAATGGTTCGAAAGTAAAAGTACAAGTACTCAAATGGAAAGTTAAGTGTCTGGAGACGAACTAGAGTGTTTATTTCTTCAAATGGTGGACGAGTTAGAATAAATAAAAGGAAACAGACTTCAGACATTCTGTTTCAACATGGATGAATTCATTGGTGAGGTCCAGCCAAATCTTCAATTTTAAATATATGTTATTTCTCATTTTTTTTTATTTATCAAGCTATGATACATGCAAAAACTTTCAGAAAGGACTAAATACACTCAGACTCTATCTATTCCAGGGAATTGATTAATATTTTATTTTTTATGTAAAAATATTAATTCTATTGATTTTTTTTTGTTCCTCAACAATACTTTTTTTTTGTCTTACTCAAAACTATATATTCTATAAAAGTTTAGCCTATACATATATTATTTTCTTTCACTCTATTATTATATATATATATATATTAAAACTCCTAAATTTAATCCTTTCGGAGATTGTTCATTTAATTGTTTAACTTTGTTTAAGAATTTATGTAATACCATATATTTTATTTTGTCATATTAGCCTTATATTTATTCGGATATCCTTAGGTAGGTTTGGGATGTAGTAAAAGGGAAACAATAATGATAATAATAATAACCCACAAAAGTTTCAACAATTGTTTTTTTTTTTATTGTAATCTCAATTAGTACATTTTTTTGTTTTTTATGATCCATTGTATTTAAATTGCTATTTTTTTTTATTTTTTTTTTTATTTTAAGTACTCTCAACTCTTGTGGAAGTCTACAACACACCATTGTAACATTGACATTGTAATATCTAGGTAAAAGTTCCCGAGCACACCCAGAGGTCTCGAGCATTTAGAGTCGTCGTGCATTTGTTCAAATTAGTCGAGCTAAAGTTTATTTATATTTTTTTGTTTTTATCATTATTATTAGTTCTCCTAGCTTCCAGGAGTGGCGCCCAACACAAGTTTTTTTTATTAATCCCGACGTTACCCCTTTTTGTTGATAAGACACAATTAGGAAATTTATATTAGAGTGGCGCACAACGTGGTGGCTCATTTGTGTTAGGGAACTGTGTTGTAATTAGGGCATGAGCGGAGGAAGCTACTTTACTAGAAGCAAGGCCAGAGCTCTAATTTCAAACACTAAACTGAAGATTGTAAGAGAAACTTCAACAATGGAAGGTCAAACCCTAGGAGAAGATGTCGACAATGACACATCAACAACAATGTCCTTAGAAGTAAGTGAGTTTAGGGATGTAGACCAATTCCATGAGTTTAGCGGAGAGTTTGCAGAGACGAGTTTGGGTGATCCACCACAATGTATAGAGACTGAACCAACCACAATATCTGTTGCCTCATGCGTGGAGACCGAACCAACCACTACAAATTTGACACCTGTTGCCTCACCTCCAGAATTTATGTCAGCGATACAACAATTAATATTTGGGATGAGTGAAATGAGAGGAGTTTTAGCAGCCAGTTTGGTTGAAATCAGAGGAGATTTCAAAGCTAGTCAAGACGAAATTAGAGGAGAGCTTTCAAAGCTTTCAGATAGTCAGGTTGAAATGAGAGGAGATTTCGCAGCCAGTCAGGAAGCCATGAAAAGTGAAATCTTGAGTTGCATGAGTTCGCTAGCCGACACTATCAGGAAAGATTTTTATGTGGAGATTACCCAGACAAAAGCTGACCTGGAGGGACAAATCTCATCTGTAAAACAACATTGTAGCCAGGAAATTGAAGTGGTTAAGAAAAATTCACTAGTTTCACTAGAAAAAGTTAGTCAAGCACTGGAGTCGACACAACATTCCGTAGCAAAACAGCTCGGCCAACACACAGTACAGTTAGAGGAAGGTCTAAAGAACCTTAGTATGGAGGTTGATGCAGTGAATGCAAGACAGAATGAGTCCTTGCTGGCTGTGGCGGCAAAGAATCAGGAGTTGGCTCTAGTTCAAGAGGTTCTAGGTCAGAAGCTAGACGACACTACCAGAGTAGTTGTGTCAGTTCAGGAACAAATAAGGGGTTTGGGTGAAGAGGTAAGGTTAGGGTATGTTACTGGCCCCAACTTACTTAGCACACCCACCTTGACCATTTTGGGGGGAAAGTCGTTGGAGGAAAGACTTCCCAGATTCAATAGAAGGAACCGACAGAACCCGGTCAGTCACCTGTTAGCTCTTGAGGAGTTATTTGAAGGGCATAGGCTGTCAGATAAGGACAAAGTAAGATTAGGAGGCAGTTCCCTGACAGGTGATGCTGTACCCTGGTGGTCAGTGGGAAAAGACAACATCTCAAGCTGGGAGGATTTTAGTACCAAGTTCCTGGCTATGTTCTGGTCTGTAGAGATACAGGGGCAGATGAGGGCAAAGTTGCATGCTTCTCGGTATCATGAGAATAGTGGCACTCTGGAAAGCTATCTAGCTGATATGTACTCCAGAAGTCGAAATTTCGATTCATCCATCACGGATTCGGAGCTAATATACATGGTTACACAGCAGTTACCGATACGTTTGCGGGAAATGTTAGTGGGCGTGACTTACAGCTCTTTGGATGAATTCCGTGCGGGACTACAGCGTTTGGATACGCTAGAGCAAGACCGGAGGAGAAACAAAATTGAGTCTGTAGGTTCACCCCCTCGCAAGCGCACAAGTGAAGACATGAGTATGGTAAACCCACAACAGTTTCATAATGGTCCACGGCAGCAGAACTCTTGGAGAAGAACTGGACCACACCTGGAGAATCAACGACGAGGTCCGAGTTGGAGGGCACCTTCAGACATGTTCCAAGGTAGAGGCCAAGAAGAGGCTCATCACAACTTGGATTCACAAGGAGACAAGAGACAATATCAAGGGCAGTTCTCAAGGGGTAGGGGCCACCCTTACACTAGCGAAAAGGAACAAAGATTTGTAAATTTTCCCCAACAGCAACCCCAAGAGTCGAACATGAACTCCCAAAATTACCAGAATACCAGCAGGGGGCCTGGATTTCAACCTCAACGAGTTTCCCACCGGCAGAACCACTTTCCACATCCCATCGACATAAACGCAATAGTCACAGCGGAAAACACCGGACCTGCGATGTAGAGATCCCGGATAGGTCGCAGGTTCTACATACTCTGGGTACCCATTTGGTGGAAGTTTTGGGAGACATGTTAATCCCTTGAATCATGTGGTTCGACAGTTGGCTATAAGGAATGTTGTAGAACAGTTGAAAGTTGAGAGCAGTGTCAATCTCTGAAGCACTGGACTTGGAAAGAAACCAGTAACAACAGGGGTAGTTCGATAAGCAGCATAAGGCGTTGGAAGGTAAAAGCTATGGATTTGTAGGAGTCAGTAAAAGCAGAGGTCTGAGGATCGTATCCATATGGGATGAAAGTTTATTACACTTTGTGAAGCGTCAAGTTTTGGGAAAGTAAAAAGAAGAAAATATACATATATTTTAAAGAAACTAAAATCTGCAATGTTCATTTATAAATGTATCTATTGGGTATATTCGAAGATGATTCTGACTTTATTATAATTTTGATTTTTATCAAGAAGAGAGGTTATGCAAGGACACCCATGGAAAATCAGAACAACCCCAGAAAGCCAGTAATATGAATGAGATGACAAGTTTTAAGTTACGAGATAATCTACGAGGAGGAGTATTTTAAAAGGAGTAAGAGTGTCGATTTTGGGAGGTCATATCTGCGTCACTGGCCGTTGATAAGACAGTGACTGCCTGAGGATATAGACGATTACTATTCCAGGACCTTGTGAATGAGATGAGTCCATCACAAACGGTTCCTGATGTGTGTATAAGTTACGTCGAAATATGTTGTTTTAAGGAGAAAACAAGAAAGTTGTTAAATTTTATATCGTCGAAAAGCAAGTTTTATCAAAGTCGTCGAATTATCAGTAAAGTAAAGGAAGTCATCAAGAAGTCATTGAAAACTGTGTAGGGAATCTATTTTATACCCTGGAGTCCAATTATTAAGTTGCTGAGATAGGCAAAGCTCAAAACAAGTGAAAAGGGCAAGAATTACTTGATAAAGTATTACATTTTAAATAAATAATAAACTAAGAATGGAAGAATAAATAAGGTCTTCAAGAACAGTATAATTACCTTCACAACGTGTAATCCAACGAATCAGAGCTCACAAATGGTCCAGAAGTATAAAACCTCCCCAACGTCATAACATCATGCCAAGTAGCTGTAGGGGGCCACTCCGACGGTTCTGTAAGAAAAGAGAAAAGATTGTAAATATTTTTTTTTGAGATATGTTTGTTTAATTAATTAAGATATTTTGGTCTATTGTGTGGTGTGTGAATTTATTTTATAAGCTCAATTTGTTTAAGTGAATATGTAATTAATTGTAAAATGAATCAGTTTCAATGGAAAAAACAAAGATTTTCAGAGCCAAATAAGTTATTATGTAATGATATAAGTTGTCATACACCAAGAGAGTAGGGGGCTAACCCAATGAATGTATATCTTATGTTCTAAACAAGTTGGTATAAATGCCAGGTCTACTATGTAACATTCAAGTGACACGATAGCCTAGAACGGCTAAATTATGATTTGCTTTCTCAGATTTTAAAATACTAAGCATCAATATATGTTAATTCTGTGTATGTCAATAGATGCATAAAAAACTGTATTTATAGAGTTCATTGAGAGAATGGTGATATTCTAGCCATAAGTGTTTGGCCTACTCCTTTTATTGTGAAAAATTGGAAGAAAATTACACCAGGAGTATTTCCTTTTTCAAGTTTTGAAGTATTAATTATAAATATATTTTAATGACATTGTTACATCACCTAAAGCAGAGGTTGTAGTAGCTGTATTCATTGAGAGAATTGTTAAATTCTAGCCATAAGTGTTTGGCCTATCAGATTTCCTGTATTCTAGGTCACTAAAGTACAATGAGTGAGTTTACTTTTTCCATTATTTGTTATGAAATAATGATCTCTTTATGTTTAAAATGTGTTAATTAGTTTAATGAGGATCTATAGTTGTTGTACATACAGGTCTCAAATCAAAATGTTTAATGTTTAAATGATTTATGTGTAAAAACATTTTATACATGTTGAGGGTTGACGAAGGCCTAGGATGGAGTAATGTGATTTTCCTTTTTCAAGGGTTTCAACATTAATTGTTGATATTTTTGTACAGCAGGTACCTGTTAATTTGTAGGGGAGAGTATATATATCCATTTCATAAAAATAATTATGAAAATTTGACTATAAACACTTGGCCTATGAAAGTTGGTTATGATAATTAAAAAGTGCCAAGTAGTTAATTTGCTTTTTGCTATAATTTGGTACCAAGAATTGATATTGTCTGGTGATGTATCTTCATTAGTTGAAGAAGGTGTCGAAGTAGATGTACTTACAGGTGGTAATTTGAAATGTTTAATTTATTTGCTGATTTTGTGTAAACAAAACCCAGCATTTTTGAAGTGTTGAAACTAGGCCTACTTTTGTGTGCAATACAAATATGATATATTTTTATATGAAATCACCTAAGTGATAAATAATACATGTATTTCCGAGGGAAGGACCTCAAGTGAACATACATAAGCCGTTTCGACATTTTAGTGAGAGGAAATTTAGATTTTAACTCACCTAAGTCTCAGCGGAGGAAGTGTTATCAGCGAGTTTAAACGAGTGCAGTGAAGTCGATCTGGATATTCAGCTCCACTGAAAATGCTCCGGTTTATGCTACAAGACAAAGAAAGAGATTTTGTTATTCAAGTGAAGTTTAAAATAATATTTGTAAAGTATAAATATAAGGCGTGGCGGTTGTACTATTTTTCTTGTGATGAAGAGCGATCCTTTACAGCAGACGACAAGAGGTTATATTAGGTTGAATAACCGTCTATGTAGCTACAGACTTACTACGTGAACATGCAAGTTAAACTGAATTGTACAAAAGCAGCTGTTTTCGGAAAGACTAGAGAAAAAAAACAATGCCATCCTTACTTATCGCCTTGAACCAGAACAAGTAGAGGCACTTTGATAAGACTAATTTACTAATTTTATAAGGAGATGGAATCTAGATTGTGATATTTAAGATTCTAGGCCTACTTTATGGCAAAAACATTTATTTTGTTCCACGAAGTAATTTTAGGCTTAAAATTAATTCGTACAAAAAAAAGGGGGCACTGTAACGTTATTTGCCACCCTACCATTTATTTCCTTATATTTTTCCCAAGCTTTGTAAATAGTTTCAGGTTTATTTTCGTTTGAAACATGCTGTGTCGCCGGCGTGACAAATAATACTATTTGCATCCATTAAAATAAATTAAAAGGACAGAATATAGAACATCTAACACTGTTTTAAATAATTTAAACAATTAATTTTGACCTAAGGAAGAACACTTACTTTTTTTTAAAACATATTAATTTCCTTCCAAGAGGTCTGTTGACTCTTCTATTTATTTTGGATGTCAGCCATGATTTATTCTAACGCATGCGCAGATATGATGAACAAGTGAGTGGCGAGTCTCGTGCTTGTAAAAGTAGTAAAAAAAAAAAAGAGAGAAAAAAAAAAAAGACGTTCCAAAATAGCGCGCATTTCAATTGTGACAGATTAAAATAAACATTTAATTCTCTTAAGAAAACACTGACATATATTTAAATCTTGATACTAAATTTGTATCTTATTTTATAAACAGTTCATAGCCAACACTTTATCTTTTATTTTATTGTATTAGTTTTCTCTTTGGACTTAGTAGAAAATAGAACGTTTTTTTAAATTTAAAACTGAGAACATTTTTTGAAGAGGATGAGGCTTTTTTCTTCCGGAGTGTCATTTAACATGGAGCAAATTTATATAGCTCCTAATTAAATTTAGTTTTCAAGTGGAACAATGGTTCGAAAGTAAAAGTACAAGTACTAAAATGGAAAGTTAAGTGTCTGGAGACGAACTAGAGTGTTTATTTCTTCAAATGGTGGACGAGTTAGAATAAATAAAAGGAAACAGACTTCAGACATTCTGTTTCAACATGGATGAATTCATTGGTGAGGTCCAGCCAAATCTTCAATTTTAAATATATGTTATTTCTCATTTTTTTTTATTTATCAAGCTATGATACATGCAAAAACTTTCAGAAAGGACTAAATACACTCAGACTCTATCTATTCCAGGGAATTGATTAATATTTTATTTTTTATGTAAAAATATTAATTCTATTGATTTTTTTTTGTTCCTCAACAATACTTTTTTTTTTGTCTTACTCAAAACTATATATTCTATAAAAGTTTAGCCTATACATATAT
This sequence comes from Timema cristinae, assembly GCA_039000515.1. Lineage (NCBI taxonomy): Eukaryota > Metazoa > Arthropoda > Insecta > Phasmatodea > Timematidae > Timema > Timema cristinae. The sequence goes on along the minus strand of JBCFYV010011135.1, from coordinate 2,037,806 downwards.
TATTTTCTTTCACTCTATTATTATATATATATATATTAAAACTCCTAAATTTAATCCTTTCGGAGATTGTTCATTTAATTGTTTAACTTTGTTTAAGAATTTATGTAATACCATATATTTTATTTTGTCATATTAGCCTTATATTTATTCGGATATCCTTAGGTAGGTTTGGGATGTAGTAAAAGGGAAACAATAATGATAATAATAATAACCCACAAAAGTTTCAACAATTGTTTTTTTTTTATTGTAATCTCAATTAGTACATTTTTTTGTTTTTTATGATCCATTGTATTTAAATTGCTATTTTTTATTTATTTTTTTTTATTTTAAGTACTCTCAACTCTTGTGGAAGTCTACAACACACCATTGTAACATTGACATTGTAATATCTAGGTAAAAGTTCCCGAGCACACCCAGAGGTCTCGAGCATTTAGAGTCGTCGTGCATTTGTTCAAATTAGTCGAGCTAAAGTTTATTTATATTTTTTTGTTTTTATCATTATTATTAGTTCTCCTAGCTTCCAGGAGTGGCGCCCAACACAAGTTTTTTTTTATTAATCCCGACGTTACCCCTTTTTGTTGATAAGACACAATTAGGAAATTTATATTAGAACCTGCCTCCCCGACGTTCTCTGAACACCGTGATTTTGTATTCGGTGAAGTCTATTTGAAATTGTTTCAGCTCAGTTATTCCACACCTTTAAAAAGATTCACACGGGCATCACGACATAGTTCCTCTGCTTTGATTTTTTGAATAAGACGGCAAATTTTGATTTTTTTTAAAAGGTGTTCACATCCATGCAGCCTGGTTCCCTTTTATTATCACATATAGCATTGGTGAAAACCAAGGCACGGGAAAGGCAAAGTGTGTTGTCATTTTGAATCATAATGATCCCTTGGTTTTTACCGATATATGTGCTAGCGGGAGAGAGTTTATCACAATAACGTACACTCCCGCGAGGCTTCTTAAAATGGCTGAGTTTAACGTACAGTGGTGCTGTACGCAAAAAAAACACTATTACTTTGCAACATGTGACTTACGTTATCAAGCACAGCTCGATTGTCTAACTGATCTACTCACCTAAATGAGACGTACGCATGGTTCAGCTACTCAAAAGTAAGCCGACGTGATCATTGGCGCAAACACCATGCTCCTGCAGCCAATGGAGCAAATTAGTAATTTGTTCTCCACGCCAGCATAATGCGTCACGATCACTTGCTGGAGCACCAATATTTACGGTAATTTCTCTACTGGTATAAAAGAAACGCCTAAATTGTTTAATCCTCTCTTCTACGATACGAAGAGGGACGCCATTATACAATGCACCGCCTATCTGATTTACCGGGCCACTAAATCCTGGTTGAGGGGTCGAAGATGGTCCCGCTGTAACCGGCTCCACGATCCCCATCTCCCGCACCGCAATTGGGGGTCGAACACCGTCTCCTAGGCTCAGTGGCGGTGCTCCTGCAGTGTGGTGAGGAGGACTAGTAGCCAGCGGTGGTTGGAGGACCGTCCCTTCATTTACGATCTTCAATTACACTATAACACACACCGTCACATATCAAATTAAGCACTGTTACAAACATGCGCGTATTTTTTTCTTTAAAATCTATAATACTTTCGGTATTAATATAATATGTTACATAATTCCTTTAGCTGAAACCAACATTCACCGAAGGGAGTAATCATTTGCGTGGTGGAAGAAACCGCTACTAGTTTACTGTGGCAACATTCTAACCTCGAACTATTCCGGCAGCGACCGTCTGGCTCTACACGAAACAAATACTGTAGCCAACACACCGCAGGGGTAAATTACAACTGTTTTATTAAATAAAATTTTAGGACGTGAAACTATATTTTGTTCACATAGTAAATAACTTTTACACAAAGCAAATTAGTCACTTAAACTGTAAGCAAAAATTAGAGGAAGTGCACCAGCATTTTGCAAGGAGGGAGAATGAAAAATCTATTAGAAATAAAACTTCCCACATAAATTCCTATGTAATATTAAATATAACTTTAAATATTGTTTAATGGTAGAGACAATATTTTGTTGACATAATAAACACTGTAACACAATATTAGAGGAAGTGCCTCCAAATTTTGAAATAAGAGAGAGTGGAAAATCTATTAGATAAAACTTCTCAAATAAATTTCTATGTAATAATAAATATAACAATAAATATCGTTTAATGTTAGAGACTATAGTCTGTTGACATAATATATAACATTTACACAAAGAAAATTATTAACTTAAAATGTAAGCAAAATTAGAGTAAGTTCACCAGACTTTTGCAAGGAGGGAGAATGGAAGATCTATTAGAAAAAACTTCCCACATAAATTCCTATGTAATATTAAATATAAATTTAAATATCGTTTAATGTTAGAGACTATATTTTGTTGACATAATAAATACTGTAAGACAAAATTAGAGGAAGTGTACCTACATTTTGCAAGGAGGTAGAATGGAAAATCTATTAGAAAAACTTCCTACATAAATTCCTATGTAATATTAAATACAACTTTAAATATCGTTTAATGTTAGAGACTATATTTTGTTGACATAATAAATAACATTTTCATAAAGCAAATTAGTCACTTAAACTGTAAGCCAAAATTATAGGAAGTTCACCCGCATTTTGCAAGGAGGGAGAATGGAAAATCTATTAGAAAAAACTTCCTACATAAATTTCTATGTAATATTAAATACAACTTTAAATATCGTTTATTGTTAGAGACTATATTTTGTTAACATAATAAATAACATTTTCATAAAGCAAATTAGTCACTTAAACTGTAAGCCAAAATTATAGGAAGTTCACCGGCATTTTGCAAGGAGGGAGAATGGAAAATCTATTAGAAAAAACTTCCCACATAAATTCCTATCTAATATTAAATACATATTTAAAAATCGTTTAATGTTAGAGACTATATTTTGTTGACATAATAAATACTGTAACACAAAATTAGAGTAAGTGCACCCACATTTTGCAGGGAGCGAGAATGGAAAATCTATTAGAAAAATCTTCTCACATAAATTCCTATGTAATATTCAATACAACTTTAAATATCGTTTAATGTTAGAGACCTATATCTTGTTGACATAATAAATAATGTAACCGAAAACAAGAGGAAGTGCACACGAATTTTGCAAGGAGTGAGAATGGAAAACCTCCCTAAACACTCTTGACACTGATGAAGGAATCTATAATATTTATTTTTTAAATTGAGTACTATTCCAATGGATTTGTTTACAATACACACACACACACGTCATAATTGAAAGTGTACAAACTTATGTTTACTCTTGGTGAAATGTGAATTTAATAAATGTCTAAATTGGCAATTATAATTTTCTGCCTTTGAATTGGAAATGAACATGTACAAAATACCTGTCAGGGCAATTATTTTAAAGACTTTACTTGTATTTTCGCTTATGACTGGGAATTGAACCAGGGACTCCTCCCAATCGCTCAGTATGGTTTTTAGCGTATAAATCGTACAAGTACTAAGATGTGTGGGGGTTAAATTATTTAGGATTTTTTAATAACCGTTTAAAGACGCAATATAGTTTATCCTGCTTTAAACTCTAAACAAGCGCGTTCTTTTTTGCACTAAACGAACTAGTACAATCACCTTGAAATGAGCAGCTGACAAAAGGTTTCGATCTAGTGCCGATAAAACGGGGTTTGCGAGAGAGTTAGAGAGAGAGTGATCGAGCTGCATATATAGTATATTTTCAGGCTAGTGGCTACTTGTAGAATGTACTTACATATCAACCAGTCGAGGGTGTCCAAATCTGTCCAAACAGACGGGGGCGCATTACTGTCGATGTAGAGAGTCGCAGGCGATAGGGGTGACGTCTAGAGGCTTTCAAGGGGTGTTACGAGGTCGGCGGGGGCAGAACTGAGGACGCCAGCGACGTCGTGCCTGGTACGGCCAGGAGGGGGCGCCTCCGGCCGGATAGATGGCGTTACTCCCATCGCTACACTGCCAAGAAAGCCCTCATCTAGTCCGTAAATGATCTCAGTAGTCTAAAATTAAATAAATACATATTAATTACCATTTACAAAAAAAAATAACTTTGGCAATTCTATCGTAGGCCGCTTATTATCTATGGACCAGTCGCCATCCGCTCTGCAAATCCCGTCTTCTGTAAAGTGCAACAACTGGCCCAGGCTATTGGGATCCACAGGTTGCGCTGGATCGCCAAGCGTCATGGACTCATCATCATCCAACACAGAAGAAGGGAATACCGTTGTACAACCTGACATGATAATCAAATTAGAAAACATTAAGATATACATAACGAGTTAAAACATAGCCATATTTAGCGAGTTCTCCATTCTATAAAAAACTATAAAGTCCCACGGTACCCCAAAGACTTATAAATAAAATATTCAGAAATTAAAACATACAAGAAGTTTTAAAATTTTACCTGAATTTACCAATTTCCAACGTGTCGAAACTCATCTGATCGCTGCTAATCGGTGGTTGATGCAAATTGAAATGAGCAATTTTAAAGAATTCTGGGCTATTTATACCCTCTTCAAAGAGTATGCCACCTGTATCGGCTGCGGTTGCGCAACACACATCCGTACATTAGACCTTTTGCAGATCCCGTTATTCGCTAGACCGCTCCTACCTACCGACGAGAACAGACGTGCTGGCTCAACGCAACGCTACGTGCAACTGCGGGTACACTTTGTTTAGCAAATACCCTCGCGACACTAGCGGTGCTCGTACAGACTTTCTAGGACTCTCAGCTATGTAAACTAGTGGCGGTTTCCACTCTCCTTCTACGCAAATGCGTGCTCACTTCCCGATTCCTGATCTATTAGCGTAATTAGTACTTAAGCGTGTACGTGTTGCTAAAATGCGTAGAGTTCGATTGTGCCAGATCGTTTGAGCTTGCACACACTATGCGTGTTTTCCACTCTCCCTCTACGCAATCGTGGGTAAACACGTGCACAAGTGGACGCGTATTCCGCCCTTAGCACTGAATGAATAAGCTTGATTTAGCAAATGGTGGTGCAAACTGGCGGTGGCCAAACCGATTTGATTATTACGGCATTATACTCTTAAAATTGAATTATACAATGTATCCAGTTTTATTTGTTCTTAATTCCTATTCACAAGTATATATTTATTACGCTAATGTGTTTGGTAGCAGGAAGATTGTGTTTATATGAAACGTATCCGAAAAAAACCCATCCTCAATACATCTGACAGGGATCAAAACCCGTTTTCATCCCATTTTAGCAGTCTGGTATATTGCGAGAGTAGCACCTTAAATCGTGTGGTCATTCTTTATATTAAGAACTTTCAGATACTAGAAATGCTAATATAAATACGAATGAATAGCAAACGATGGTACCACATGAACTTTTCTCACTCGTGCAAATGTTGGGTGCATTTAGGTGGTCGTTGCTCGCCCCAAAATGCCCTATGTAAGTCCTGTTAGTCGCCATAAATCTTCTAGCAGCCGCATAATTTGTATAGTTTGATATATTAGAAAGAAAGGATCAGTCTGCTATTAAATTATACATGGGAGATTATTTCATACTAAACCATTATTTGAAATAAGTCTCTTCTCATTTAAATATTATTAATATATATTAGAACCGAACAGGTAGTAATACGCGATGGTAGATATTATTTTAGATACTCACGCTTACTTTCCTTGATTTTAACAGGAAAAATCTATGGGGAAGTTTTTTCATAATAAATAAGAATCTCATGTTTAATCTCGTGTCGAGAGTAGCGCCTTAAACCATGTGGTCATTCTTTATTTAAGAACTTCCTGCTACGTGCTAAGCTAAATACCTGTTTCACATTCGTTATAGATACAATTTAAATCCTAACAATTACTGAGCATTAGCCATTTCATTTATTTGTTTTTAGTCCGCTCTTGCATAGGACGAGAGACTTGTTACATTATTTTGCCAATGTCCTCGAAAGGATGGTCATAAGCTGTGCGGGTTCAAACTTCCCATCAGCGTAATTAGTATCTAAGGACATAATCAGAGAGAGTAGTAAGACGCAGTAATAGATATTTGATTTTAACAGGGCAGCTGATGCTGCGTCCTGAGCATATCCACCTTCATGCTGTGTACGAGATTGACTGACTGGTAATGGTAGTTTAATAAGCTGGCTTTGATGCTACTGTAAGTGTGTCATTATGTATTCCTGTCGAGGCAACGACTCCTCGATGTGTAGAGGTTAATGACTGGTTCATTACCCCCGGACTGTGGGGGATGAACAACACATTCCAAAGGGAATGATCGGCTGGCAGCGAAGGGAAGTGAGGGAGGGGTGGGGGTAGGGATTGTACGAATATGCGTGGTCAGTCGTACGCAGCCGGAAAGAAAGGTTCGCAAATAGTAGAGCGTGATCCACGGATTCCCCTCTCCCATATACTCAAACAAATAAACTACAGCGCTCTAATCAATGAAAAAAATTCCAAACCCTCAATCCTACCAATTAATTAATTAATTAATAGTTAATTAGCAATAATTAATTACAATAATTAATTAACAATCATTAATCATCAAGAACTAACATGTCCGGAATTTGTAAGCGAGGGGGGCTTTAGGGGAGGGCTGTAGTGGAGGGGGAATAGGGGTCAGGAGGAGGTCAGAGGGTGGGGGGAAGGAGGCTATTTATAGCAACCAATCAGAGGAAAGGAGGTTAATTGAAATCACAATACTATCTCGTGGTGTGACGTAGTGTACCTATATACCAATATCACTACTTTTATCCGACCCAATGTTTGAAAATGTAATTCATTACCAAATATATGAATTTTTAGTCACCACATTAGTTAATATAGCTAATCTAGTGATAGTTCCATAGTTCCCAATATGATAAATAATCTTCCTAAACTCCTGCTCACAAGGAATATCAACGTATTTACTATATTGGTAAAAATACCATAAGTGTGCACGGGACCATGTGTCACGATCTTTATTTAGTAATTTTCAAGTTACGGGAATGCCAAAGTTAAAATCCGGTCCTATCCAGCTCCTTTTAACTATGTGCTGGAATATTTACTCTAAAAATTTCTACCTTCCTCATCCCAGCTCCTTCAGAGTAATTAAAACGCGCCTTGCCTGAAAGGTTAGTAAGACACGGTTGAAAAATAAGAGCACCACAAATAACTTGTTTTTTATAGAATGATTTTCTAGGACAACGTTGTAATATTCTGTACAGCCTTCTTGTCCAAATAGGATAAGTGTATGACATCTTGTGTGAGAAGTTAACTGAGCATTATGGGGGGTAGAGAGAGCATGGCACAGCGTCCAGTCCCTGCTGTGCAGGCTTATCTCTGGCTTTACACTTGGTTAGCCAACAGAAGTCAACCAAGGGAAATAAACAAGCCTATAAGTAATACAAGTGGTTGGTATGAGAGGTGGACACGTCTTTTACACTCGTGAGAGCTGGAGATGGATGAACGAATGTAAATAATAAAAAAAAACACTTCTTTGTGCAAATAATATTATTATTATAGTGGTATTAAATATGTATCAATCACACACCACTACATTAGTAAAATTAAATCAGCACCTACCACCAATCTATAAGAAAACCAAAACTAATATACACTTTTCACTTTATCTTGTCACCATATAGAAAAAGTATTGTGATCATAAAAAAATCAAACTCAAGTTTTGATAAATTAGTCATGTCATGAATCTTTTTTAAAAAAAAGTATTTGTAATGCCTTATATCTGGCTGTTAGTACCTTAAAATAAACCCATAACTATGTTACTGATTATGCTAAGAGTTGGTATTTGAGGCTTTCATAAATTCCCCCGAGGGATTTTTGGAATTATATTTCTAACCCTAAATTTAAGTGTAGTCTATTGAAGGGAAAATATAGAGAAACTCGATTTTATAGAAATCGGACTTAACGATTTTGATTTAATTTGATATCTAAATACTTTTAGCAATATAAATAAGATGGAAACTCTTGTTATCTCTTGAAAATGAATTTAAAGTTATTTTAAAAACAGGGAAATGAATTATCATTGTAAATTTTTAGATCTGTTAAAAATAAAAATCTTTTATTTGAAATATATTTTTATAAAAATAATTATTTTTGGAACTATAAACAAATATAATATACAATTTTTAATTCAGCTCTTAAAATTTGATTCTTATGATCTTTGGTGGACAAAAATATTTCTCTTTTCTCAATTTTTCAATAACAGATTTTATTTATTTAGCGTATGGCGTACATCTGCAGAACCTTAATACAAGTTATTATTTACAAGATACAATACTTAGTTATAGTATGTACAGGTTAAAAAGCAGATGAACAATATTATTAGAGATCGTAGACGTATTATCACAATGGATAACGTCAAAGTTAGATATTCAACAAACACAGCAAGTTGATCGCTTCGGGCGTGGAATCAATAAAGTTATTCTTGGTTCCTTCAAATGTAATGATTGAACAGTCGTGTATGATGTGATTCAATGGGTGTGTCAAAGCCCACGGCCACATTGGGAGTTGTCATCCATTCCACAATTAATTAGCGCCACCTTACTTCCAGCGTGACCCGTTCTGATTCTGGTTAGAAGTCTCCATATTTTCCGTGGTAGGTTCATGCCATCAAGTGTTCCTAGTTCCTAACGCCATAGAGTGAGTAAGTAAGTAATGGTATATATTATTTCATTTATGATCTTTGGTGAAGTGTTTCTACAAAAATGTATATACCTATTATTTCGTTTCACAAATCTAGCTTTATGTATTATTATATCTTGTCAGACTTACTGATCTAGAACATTCCTCAGGTGCTGACAGAACGTCTCCCGATAAAGTCTTATCTACACTAAAGAAACAATGTTTTTTTATAAAATATAGCTTATCAACCAATACAGTAAGCAATAAATATGTGTTTTAAAGACACATTAAAACATATGCATGCTGCTGACGGTGAGTTTATTTCTTTCTCGCTTAAATTAAATAAATAATTCGAGGATTTTAAGGTAAGAGGTAGAGGAACTTCATTGCTTCAGTTGGCAAACACTCGAGTTAAATAATTATTAAATGGATCTGTTCATGAAGTATTATTAAAATTGTAAGTATCTATACATATATTTTATTGAAAATTGTCAACTAATTGATGGATTTAATTCTCACACTGGCAACTATGAAGCTTCAAAATTCCTACTTTAATATTTTGAATTAGTTTATAATGTTTTGTTGTGAAATTCTTAGAGAAGAATTACCTATTCAAAAATTGCTAGATATTTGTTTATCACATATTTATTTATTCTCAGATCTGCAACAATTAACGCCAACAATCGTTTTATAATAGCTTATATGACTTTTTAATAAGTGCTTATAAAATATAAAGTATTAAAGGTTGTTATTAACATAGGGATATGTTGGCAGCCCACGTCTTCTGTTTGGAATGAGCATTGTTATAAAATGGCATTCAATTTATTAAACGATGCTGAGATTACAGAAGCCTCTACGTTTCACGCTCCATTAGGGCATAGAGAAAGGAATAACATTTCTCTATGTTTAGGGGACCCCCTATTTTTCATGATTACAACTTAATAATGATTCCAAGGACGCGTAAATACACCCACAGCACGATTTACCCTGCCAATTTCCTTTCAAAGTTCAGTCAACAGTTTTAGTCATAGCAGCCACCAGGGGTGGACTACCTCCGGAATACCGACAAATATCCTGGGTTTGGGTGGTGTGATTTGGGCTGCAATAACCACTTTAAACTAAAATAAAGCTATCCATTCAATTATAAATAGTGATTTTTATCAAGTTTAATCAACACGTCTTGTGGATAAGTTAGAGGTGACCATAATGTATCATTTGTATGGATATAGACGACGGTATTAGGTTTAAAACAGTCCTTTGTATTGTTCTTGGGTGTTTTTTATTAACAATTTCTTAATACAAATTTAAAAGAATTTGTTTTGGGAATATTGACTGCTACTAGCTTGACACTATCTTATTAATTTTTCACTAACAAAATATTACTATTCCTATTAGAGAAAACATTATCAACATCTTGGTTTACATTTTCAAGTTTTTGATCAATTTCTTATAAATCATCTGAGTCCAAATTTCCAAAAAATATTATGAGGATTTTAACTCCAAATTATCACTCTTTTTGCTCCAAAATTATTAGTCCTAAATTCATAAATCTAATAATTTCTTGCTGATGCATCCGTAAGTTTCAACTATTGTCATGGGTGCTTTCCAAATTTGATAACTGAAGAATTAGTTGTGACATTTTTGCGGTAATTCACGTTAGTTATAGAAATTACTAATTAGACAATTTTAATTTTACTTTTAACTCATTAGATCAAAATTCACTACTACTTTGGAACTATTATCAGACAATAATGTTTATTATTATACTTTGGAACTATTATAGACAGTAAAATGTTTCTATTATTTCAAACACTACACCATTAGGTAGTCTACTATTTTCTACTGATTCACCCAAATTATTATAAGATACACAAAATTTAAATGAAAATTTTACTTGCGCTTTCTCAAATTATACGCACGGGGAGGGTTACAATGAAGGGTCAGAGTTCTCCTTCCTCTTGTCCAAATGACCCTCTAAGGTGGCTGGAGGCTGCTAGCGGGCCCCGAACTCATGACATTTACGTGGCTGACCACGTGACTTAACAGCGTCCTCTGGAACAGCTGGGAGTTTCCCAGACCTTCCTCTAGACAATGTTTTCAACGTTAGTGTTATTAGGTACAAGGATCACCCTATTTGTGTGAACAACAATATAACGGAAGGGCAACTGCACCTTAATTGTTAGAGGTGATAACACTTCCAACCTTTGTACCTTTGTATTGACTATTATATTTCTTTATTCGACCACGTTTCAGAATTGGATTAGACAGATAGATGAAGTCTCCGACTTGATATTTAGGTTTTACAGTCTTCTTATTTTACTGAGCTGCCTGTTGTTGAAACGCTAAGTGATTTCTTTTCTTGACAACTTTCCACACACACTGCAGTTTTTCAGCCAGGTCATTCACTCGTTTGTTGTTGGAAACTTTACTGAATCAAAAGATGTCATCATTTCTCGACCATAAAAAATTTGATAGAGTGTCATTTTTGTACTGGAATTAAGCTTGCTGTTGTATACTGACACTATATATGGTAAAATTATGTCCCAGTGGTCATGCCTGCTATTTACAAAATGACTCAACATTTTGGAAATGGTCCTATGGGCACGTTCCACAATGTTATTGATTTCCGCGTGATAGGGACTATTGCACAATTTCTTGACACTGAGAAATTTTCATACTTGTACCATTAATTCCAACATGATGTTCGAACCCTGGTTCGTAAAGATGTACAGCGGTGTCCCAAACTTCAACACCCATCGAAAAACGAACACCTTTTCAATCATCTCTGCGCTTTGCTCAGGAATTAGAATTGGAATCATTTTTAAATATCTGGAAAAGTGATCAATCATCGTTAAATATTAAAATATACTTGTCGTGGTCTTTGGTTTTTGGCAAGGGACCAACTATGTCTAAACCGATTCTTTCGAAAGGAACATTTGACTCTGGCAAATTCTTGTAGTGATGCTTTTAATTTCCTGTATGTGTATCTCTGGGTTTCATGAAACACCATGATTAACATAATTGTTCACATCAACACATCGGTTAGGCCACCAGCACATTTGCACCACCCTGTAGTTGGTTGCTCACTGCCATCCACGACCAGACAATACTGAGTCATGGCATTCTCTTAACACGTTGTCACATCTCGATTCAGGCATCACAATACACTTTCCTTTGTTGTTTTCCCGAAAAAGTAAGCCATTAACTTCCTGGAAAAGAGAGTTACTTTTCCAATTTTGACAATTAACATATTGGGCTTATGCTCTATTAAGTCCTCTTCAGCACTGCAATCGATGGTTATTATTTTTCGACTTAATCCATCGGCATTTAAATAAATCATTATGCGGGTTGTTTACATATGACAATATATAGATAATAGAAAATATAAAAAACGTTTCTAAATTATCTCTTAAGATTAAGTTAAAAACCAGTATGGGGAAATAGTACTTCATTATGAATAAAAATACCTTGCTTGTGGGTAACTTACTGAAAAACCTTTCTAATCTTTTTCCTCAAAGTTATAAAGCACAGAATGAGAACACATGTGCAAAAGTGTCATGCCATTTTTTATTTATTTAGCCTTTTCATAAAAAAGTACCTACTGCATTGAGGGTTCGGCCAGACTGCCAAGCGTGCGAGCGAGCGCGCGAGCGAGCGAGCGAGCGCGCAAGCGACTGGGTGGCCAAACTGGCGAGCGCGCGAGCGAGCGAGCGAGCGCGTAATTAGCGGACCCTAGTTAGATTATTATTAGCACCGCGTCTTACTACCCGTTCGGGTTATACGCACTTACGCTAATGCGTAATGGTAGGGTTATTGTGAGATGAAATGAAGGACCTACAGTTTAACGTGGAATCCGAACCACGGTGGTGGCCTGGCATTCCCTACATTCACAAGATGTCTTGTCAGAGGTGAAGGAAGGGTTTGGAAATAAGATAAATCTGTGCCGGGACCGAGGATTGAACCCCGGCTGCCAGCACAGAAGTCTGACACCTTACCCCTAGACCACTAGGTCACCGCCCCCCTCCCCCCTAGTTAGAGAAGATGTCTCTGTCAAACACACTTAGTACATCTCTGATCCTCGAAGATTCTTACAGAAAATATTGTGTATTTATAAAAAAGAAAAAAGTAGAAGTGCATCCAATTAATAAATTGAGAAATGCGTATGGTACTGTACTGAAGTGTTTTAAAATCAGATTTGCCGCACCAGTGGCAGAATGGTGCGTTGCACTCGATAACTTTTGACTAGGAGGCAAAGGTTCGAATCTTGGCCCAGTGAACTGAAGGTGATTTTTAAAACTTATTTATTGTTGTGGTTTTTTCATACTCTCTCCAAACTAATGGTGATTCTTATTTGTAAAGGCCTACTTTGATTATAATATTGAAGTATTTTAACATATCGGGTTTACATATATACATTATATTATTTATGGTCTTACCAATTAAATTAGGCCATTATTATTATTATTATTATTATTATTATTATTATTATTATTATTATTATTATTATTATTATTATTATTATTAGCACCGCATCTTACTTCCCGTTCGGGTTATATGCACTTACGCTAATGTGTAATGGTAGGGTGATTGTGAGATGAAATTAAGGACCTACAGTTTAACGTGGAATCCGAACCACGGTGGAGGCCTGGCTTTCCCCACATTCACAAGATGTCTTGCCAGAGGTGAAGGAAGGGTTTGGTAATCAGATAAATCTGTGCCGGGACCGAGGATTGAGCCCCAGACCTCCAGCACAGAAGTCTGACACCTTACCCCTAGACCGCCAGGTCACCGGGCCATTAATAGCAAGTGTGTTAAACCTATCACTGATAGAAAAAAGTCAAATATCATGTCAAAATGAGAAGTTTCCCCAGCACTCAATGAACCAACATACAATAATATTGCCTAGCGCCTGTAAACTAGACTGTACCGGGTCGAGCGCGCGCGCTTGAAAAATAGAACCAGTTCTATCTTTCAAGCGCGCGCGCTCAGTCGCTCGCGCGCTCGCTCGCTCGCTCGCTCCAGTGTGGCCACCCCCATTACAATCAATGTGTTCTATTTTATATTTTAGTCGCTCGCGCGCTCGCTCGCTCGCTCGCGCGCTCAGTCTGGCCGTACCCTGAGTCCCGAGTCGCCTTTCGGCTGTTGCCCGACATAGAACATCTGACTTGACAGTTATGCCACGCCAGGTTGTCTCTGAAAGGGCTGATTTGTTGTTTGAGTACCGAGTCACTGTCGTGACTCTTAACCTCGTGAATGAAATTAATACCTATGAAATGAAACAGATGAAATGAGGCTGTAAGAGAATTACACGTGTATTAGTAAATTACCCTTTGAGGTGCAATTGTGATTGTGTTGGGTCGTGGGAATTTGGGAGGATTTTCTTTTCTTGGGATGTGGGAAGGTGTGTTTAAGGTATGATTGTGAGTTGTGAGTGATTTGCGCTGGGTCTCGGGAATTGGGGAGGATTTTCTTTTCTTGGGATGTGGGGAGGTGTGCTTAAGGTATGATGGTGAGTTGTGAGTGATTGTGCTGGGTCGTGGGAATTAGGGAGGATTTTATTTTCTTGGGCTGTGGGAAGGTGTGTTTAAGGAATGTGGTGAGTTATGAGTGATTGCGTTGGGTCTCGGGAATTGGGGAGGATTTTCTTTTCTTGGGATGTGGGTAGGTGTGTTTAAGGTATGATGGTGAATGATTGCGCTGGGTCGCGGGAATTGGGGGGGATTTTCTTTTCTTGGGATGTGGGTAGGTGTGTTTAAGGTATGATTGGATTTGTGGATGATTTAGTGAGTCAATTTCCGGGAAGGGTCGAAAGGTTTAACTTGACTGTAGGGAATAGGTTTGACGCGGATGGTTACATATCCATTCCCCATCTGGGGCCGCTAGTGGCGCCAGCGTTATTCTCTGACTAGAAGGTTGACCTAGGCGGTTGTCCCAGTGGAGTCCGGCGGTGGCAAAGGTTATAAGGAGTTGCTTGTTGGGGTAGGATTTTCTTTTCTTGGGATTAGGAGTGAGGTGGATACATTTCCATTCCCCATCTGGGCCGCCCCCGGCGCCAGCGTTATTCTCTGGCTAGTAGACAACCTAGGCGGTTATCCCAGTGGCGTCCGGCCGTGACTAAGGTAGTAATGGTATGAAATGAGCGATTGCTGAAGGTGATCCAGTGTAATTTAGTGTAGTGGTGTCGGCGGTCTATTGTCATTCCGGCGCAGTTGATTGTCATATGTGTGTTAGTTATTAATTCTAAACTAGGCTAAGTCTAACTATAAAAAAAAGAAAAATTTATTTTTTATAATTTTTTTTTATTTTTTTTTTTTTGTATTTTTAATTATTTTTTTTAGATAGTTTATTAGTTTTAAAGCTCAACTACGCCGTCCTTGGTCGTTTGTAAAACCTCTCCTCTGTAGGGTCGTAGCGTCCTAAGTCCCTAACAATCTCGTTTGTGTGCGTGTCTGTCTGCTCGTACAGTCTCTTGTTGCGGTCTTTGTAAATCTCCTGTAGCTGTCTACAATTTGTCGTCGTGTGTAAGTCTGTGGTTCTAGTGTGCCAGGGTGCCCAAGTGATTGTTCTCAGTATCTTGTTTTGTGCTGACATAATAAATGTTATTCTACTTTTAATTATATATTTTTATTGTTGTACATAACAATATTTTTATAGTATGCATATCTTAGGTTATAAATCAGTAATATAGAACAAATATATGTATACATAAATATATACATATATATCTATATACATATACATTATATATGTATATCTATATACATATATATTTATATACATATACATTATATATATATATATATGTATATATATACACATTATATATGTATATATACATACATACATACATACATACATGTGTATACATATATATGTGTATATATATACATATGTATACATATATACATGTATATATATATACATATGTATACATATATATATACATATATGTATATATGTATATACATATATGTATATATGTATATACATATATATACATATATGTATACATATGTATATATATGTATATACATATACATATATATGTCTACGTATCTATAAATATATAATGTACAGTAGCCCCATGACTTCTTTGGTGCCGACTGACTGCTCACAGCTGACGGTTGACGGCTTTGAAAAGCTACCAGGCCAAATGATGTATCCATACGCCAAGCCATATGATCTGCAAAAACTTGTGTTTAGTAGCTGTCAGTCAGCACCAAAGAAGTAATGGGGCTACTGTATATGTATGTATACATATAGAAATTTTTGTATATATACATACATACATACATACGAGTATGTATATATATGTTTATAGTATTTAAAGCAATATAATAATTTATGAAAAAGGTTAAACATTTTAAAATTAAATTGAACCCTTGAAGTAAAGATAATGTTTCTATAAAAATTAAATTGTTCATAATGCACTCATGCTATATTTGAATAAAGGCCTCCTAGCTCCCAAAATAATTAGATACTTTCTAGAACTCGTTGCAACACAGCCATAAGGAGACTATTATTTGGGCTCAATTTTTTAGGTTTTATTTGTATTCTATCCTATCGAGTCATAAAGGTTTGTGCTATCTGGCAAAAACAAGGGAAGTCATTTTCTCAAACTATTTACGAGTCAATAGCGCAAAAGATTTTTTTTTAAGGAACGAAGATGGGTTTCTGAACTAGAACAGATTGACAAGATCACGAAAAAAGAAGAAAGTATAACGATCGTTTCACTTAGAAGAAAATATGTTTTGATGGGCCATTTTGTGAACCAATTTTCGAAAAAGAAGTCGATGAATATATTTTAAATATATAAGTAGAATAAAAGAAATACAATTACAGCAAAAAAATTTATATTATGTATAAATAGTAATTATATTTTTCTTCTCAGATAAATCTCAATGAAATTAGGATATTACCTTAGTTTGGTTGACTAACAAGGATTCCAGACCACAGGTTTAAAGATGATAATCTTGTATAGAGCTACTACTCAGTACCATTGCACAATATAATACCATAGCTCTCGCATACTTCCAGTAAAGAGAGGGAACAGAATATTGTACTCCACTTCTCTATATGCATTCAAATTATAGCCAAGTCCTTCTAACCAAAATGTGTATGAGTATTTTTAACAGAGACACATTTATTTTGAGCCCTATTTTGAACAGTATATAATTAAATAATTCTTTGAGGGACCCCACATTTATCCCTCAATTCAACATTCAACCATTGATATTGTTCAAAAGTGCTATCTGAGGATTTTCTAAAACATTATAAAAAAATTTAGAACGCTTATTTATTTTTCTAAAACGCATTAGCGAGAAAATAGTTTTCTAACATTAAATTTAGCAAAAATGTGTTTTGTCTGAAAATAGTATTTAAGATTTAGTTTAAAATTGGTGTCCTTTATGAAAAATAAAATTATTTTTTTAACATTTAAAGGTATTAATAATTTGAGGATGGTATGGTTAGCAAAATAATAAGTTATATTTTATATTGTTAACATTTAAAACTTGTTTAACTTTAAAAATATATTTTTAATTAGTTCAAAACTAAATGACTTAATTTATGAAAAAAATATGTAATACTGTGTCTTGATTTTTATATTACCTATCATTATATTATACATTTTTTAACTCCCACACATTATTAAAACCTGAATCAAAATAGTTATATTGTTGAAATACTTATAAAAATATTAAACTAAATATGTTGTCTTAGTTTCCTTCTTTTCCCTCCAAAAGAGTATGTACTAAAATACACATCAATAAAATTGGATTGAAAGTTTATATTATTTTTTTAGCAAAGGATCACTCAAAATCTACCAAATATATATATTTGTGTGCAAAATTTTTTGTTGCTTTGATCAACGTATAGATAAATTATAATAATCTTCAAATTATGACTATTTGTATTTAAGTTAAATCATTTTGTGTCAAGGTTTAGGTCACTTACAATTACGTCATCTATTAACCAAATTATCTGTTATAATATGCAAAATATTGGGGCCTACTGTTTGTGCTATTTTCTGAATTTTTTATGCTTCAAAATATGACTATACCTATCTACAATTTAAATATGAATTTATTTTGAACTTAAAATAAGATCTTTTATGGTCTAATATTTGCTCCACTAAGGCCCCCAACTAAATAAGTGCTATGAATCTGATCTATTTGTATGTGTTTATCCCAAGCCTACTTATCAATATTGATGTATATAATATAGTAACTTATATAATATATATAATTATTAATATTTAAAGACTGGCTTTCAAGGATATTATATAGTTTGTTTCCATGTAATGTTATTTAAATGGGTTTTATTACACATTTATCAGGAATCGATTTCGTAATGATGTTGAAATGTTCACTTAATAACGCAATGATTATAATTTATATATTTACTGAGATATTATATTTCACTAAGCACTCCATATTCTACCAAATATATTTCATGGTAGATTTTTAGACATTTTTGTGTACAAAATTTTTTCTTTTACCTTTTAGGCACTACATGTTTGGGATATACGACATTTACTAATTTCTCTGATGCGTTGAAGAGGAAAAGGTTGAAATTAAGAGGAAGTGTACTCCTATTTGAATAAAAGGAGAATTGCAAACTATTTAGAATAAGCTAGCCTCAGTACACCCAACTGGTACTCGAACCCCAATCTTCCAGTCCGTGGCAGTCCAGACTGTGTACTGCGAGAGTAAAGTCTTACATATCTCTATCCCAGCCGCAAATACAAACATATATTAAAATGAATTGATATTCAATATAAACTATGGCTCGTAACCCTTCCAAAGGAAAATTTTAAGAATGTATTTATTACAAACATTGACTTATTTCAAAAGTCATAAATAACATTTAGTTTATATTATAAAGTTTTGCATGGACAAAAACATATTAATCTTACGTCGATCAAAATAAATACATTCAATGGCTTTCATCTTAGGTTCAGTAACATTATCTTCATTAGATAGATGATCCACCCTCAAATAGAACGAATGTATCACAGCATGTTCAACACAAATAATATTTGAGGATAATTCTATCCTCGAATGCCCCGGATATTTCCATGATATTGGTAAATTCTTTCCCGGATCGTTAGTTACGCCCACTACACCATCTGTTGGCAGCTTGGCAGTTCCTCGTAACCAGAAGGGAAATGTTATTACAAGAGGAAGCAGTCGACGTTTATTGGATAAATTCAGCAAACCGTAAGGTTCCCTTTCCACGTCCAGAGCAACTCTTGACTGGTGTAGTCTGCTTGCTGACGATTAATAATTGGATAAGGGTGGGAGAAGGGAGTAATACATGAATTGTGAATTTATTTTCACTCTTTTTTTATTTTTGAATTGTGTTTCACTATTCACAAAAAATAAATAAAAATAAAGCTGTTAAATACACTTTTGAGGTAGGAAAAAGTAGAGATTTAAAGATTGCATTAAAATTGGTGAAAGTCAATTTTGGAAAAAGAAAATTACTTGAACCATTCCTTATGGGATTCAAATACCAACATTTCCTTAGCTGGATAAACTAATCTGTTTTAAAGATTATGCCTTGAACGATATGAACCTTTATATTGATATAATTATATTCAATATTTGTGTATTTCTCTAAATATGTTAAGACCATCTAACGTTAATGTATCCATATACCTTCTAATATACATTGATTGGAAGCTTCAACTTTATAAAGTATTGTTATGGCCTCAGCAGCTTAACTCTAAGGCTATTTACTATTTAGTATATTTTATATAATTCCACTTATCAACATCCCTCCAGAGTATTATTACTACCTAGTTTTAGAGGAAGAGCGGTGATCAATCATGTGTGAGTGAGTGTGTGTGATGATCCAGTCCTCAGAATCTGTGTGGGATTAGTCCCCTCACCCTCACCTAAACATCGATTATAGTTATCTACACGATTCATTCTAGTTTCAGAATTAGTTCTTTTCCTGCTCCAATATTAACGTACACAGCTATTCCCCCTTGGAGGGGAGCTATGATACTGATCAGATCTATTTGTTCAGTTGAGCAAGGGCTGGGCTCTAGAATAAACAACACTTCCTTTGTTCAATGACGCCTCAGCCAAATGTGCTCGATGATGCCTACTGGTGTGAACAGTCGGTTTATAAATACCTCCAATAATCATGATTAGTATTAACAGCATAATAAAAGACTCAATGGATTAGAATCACTAAACAAATTATTTTACAATTGTCCAATTTCACTGGTCGATTAATCGATACGTTGTACTGAGAGTTACTGGTTTACATCAGGTTGGGTGTATTGAAGAGTTTTTTCCCGGCCCAACAGGATTATTTTAAGTAAGAAAGTTTATTACTCAGACCATGCTTTGGAGAACGTTACCTACTTGCCAGGGTGGTAAGGAGAGGTCGGGTTTGGGGTGGTACTTAAGTGGCTTTCCAGTAAAGCAGGCATACTCTAGAGCTTGAATGGGTAGTAAGACGTATTATTAAAATATTTTGATAGGTTTTACAAAATCATTCGCATGGTTAAAAATATATAAAAATGTTAAACAATGGCTCTTCCAAAATCTCCTTATTAATACATGTTCGGTCACTTTGCTCATTTAATGCCACCTTTTTGGTCGATCTACTCAGATGTATTTATTTAGGATGAATTCTAATTTTATATTCTATCATCTGAACATTTATAGTGGGGGAAGGGGAAATTGGGGGAATCCCCCTTCCATGTATCTGCGTCGGACTACTTCCAGACAAGTATATATATTTTAACTGACCACGGTTCATATTATTGGTGGTTTTCCACTTGCATTATGTTAATACATTTAAATAAATTCAACAATACGTATCTTTAACGTGTTAGTGCAATTAGTACGTAACCCAAACGGGCATTAAGAGGCTATACTAAATAAATAATCTGAACAATATCCACCCCTCGGCTTGGTGAACTTCAAGAAGAGTTGCATAAAGTTAAGAAATGAGTAGCAAATAATTTTGAGACAATACATCATCTCAGGAGTCTATTCTTGATCAACACGTTACTAATATGACGTCACAAATTACAGAAAAGTTAGAATTTCTCCAGATTCAGAGATTAAGTTAAATTATTGTTAAAAACACAAAACTATTGATAGAATAATAGTACCTTAGTAGAACCAAGCACAATAGCAGTCTACCTTGTCATAAAACTTATAATCTGAGACAATGTAGAACCAAGCACAATAGCAGTCTTACCTTGACACATATTAGAACCAAACAAGTAAACGTTCTTAGCCTGACACTTATTTTATGAACTGTACCATAGTTGAATCAAGTGGGTTACAGTCTTACAGTGACATACATAAGCTGCACAATTATAAAACCAACCAAGTTAGCAGTCTTTCTGATATATTAAATTTATTATTGAACTAACTACGAGAGAAAGATATGAAAGACTCCTGATCGAGTATACTAAGGGTGTTTTTAATAAATCGTTGCTTAACAAAAATCTGTGTGTTCCTCCCTTTAATTATTACAAAAGATTAAAGAACTAACAAGTTTATACTACGAAGAAGTTATTAATTTGCCGGGGCAAAGAACTAATGTAGCTATATATATGAATACTGATTATAAAACAAGGTATTCGCATACGCCAATCCCTGAGTCAGTTTTAAATTTTGGGAGTCACGGTCCAGTCTCTTTGACTAGAGAACTTATTTAGGCATGTTATGATCGTGGTACTCTCACTAACTAGGTAAATATGGCGATTAAGTACGATACTTCCCTCCTTTATGAAGTACACTATATAATAAATAGTGTCAACTTACAGATAAAATCATTAGCTTTCATCATAAGCCGTAAAATATATCAGTCTTCTTTGAAACATTATTTCTAATCATTGATCATGAATACCACGCAGTAGTTAATATATTTAGGGGAGAAGATTACAAATAACAAATATCCCATTTTAAGATTGTTGGTGCCTAATCACTATAAAACTGCTGCGCCTAATATTAGACCCACTCTCCATCTACTCCATAGTCTCTGACTGATGGAATGAGTATAGGTCCCACGAGGGACATTAAATAACTGCGCTACGTCACTAGTTTGACACCTTGCGTGATTCAGGAAATTTTAAAAGTGGAAACTAATCTGCCATGTCATGGTTCAGCAGCCACTTGTCTAGGTGACATATATCTATTGTGAAGCTCTTCTTCTCCATTATTACTGTGTCCTTTGAGCCTGGCCACGCATATTACTTTTGCACTGGACAATTCAGAAACCCGTGACCCCATGCCTACCATAAATCCCTTTCATCACCAGAGATGGGAAATCCCCCGTGCCTCAGCCAGATTTCCATTGGTGGGATTTAGTTGGTTCCTCCTTCCATGTGCACTCGACTCACACGTAAGGGAATTTAGATGAAACCTAAGAATTACTTAAAGGAATGATTTTAACTGATTTCCCTTACTGGGATTCAAAACTAAATCATAGGGAACATCCTAAAGAGGATAATTGGCCTATGTCACTCAAGAGAACATCGTGGGGGTTTTCCTGGGAGCTACTAGCCCCCAACCACTTACTGTTTATCCCCATTAATTCCCACACTGAAGCCTCGACACGGATTTATCCACTCTTTGGAGTCTGCCAGAGGGGTGCGACGAGGAGGCAATCTGCCAGGACTAGCTGGATGAAGAACAACATCCCTAAGACGGAGAATGTAAGCCTCTTATCCAGTATGGGTTGGGGCAGTCAGCAAGAGGGTGAGCTTGGCCCAAACACAATGAGCTTCTAGCCCCAAACCAAAACTACCCCTTCCAAGAGGGAAATACAGAGGTGAACAGGATGAGACCCAACGAAAGCTATTCGTTTACTTCAGCAAATGGTTGATTAATGTTCAGTGCTAAGCATACAGTGTGCATGTGCTGACCTGCGAATTATCTCGACCTATTTGTGTTACTGGATGATACTGATTAGGGCACCTCTTCCTCAGACCTTATGTCTGGCAGGTCTTGCTGTGGCGAAATAGTTTGCTTGACTTACGTATTGGTAAGTTTTTGTGGTATCTGTTCACATAATACTACATCTGAGTCACCTTCTAAATCAACTTTTATAGCCTCTGGTGGTTTGAAGTTCGAAAAGTCCCAGGAGGGACAGTAAATCACACCCTCGATATGCTGGTACGCAGACCTACTACATCAACAATTGGCTAACTATAGTCAGGACTTTTTGAAATCAATCAACCACCTTTCGCCATTATTGAAAGAAAGATCAGTACCCATGGTGGGGATCAATCCCCCGTCGCAGGGCACCTCTAGCCCCCGATCTCGGACGTACACTCTGAACGTAGTCACGTACGTAAGCACAAGCAGTGATTACTATCGACTACTGCTAAATAATGAAACCAATCACCAGGTAGCTTTAGGAACCCCTTCCCACCTTTTCCTTTCCCTTCGTTGGAGGAGTTGTCCTCCTTCTCATAGTGACACCAGCATCATGGTGGCGATCAGAAACTCAGCCTTGGGTATAAACTAGATTTCCGTAAGCATTTATCCTACGTTTCCTAATGGGGTCCTCATGGAGGTGTCCTGGCTAGATATCTCCAGCCATGCCTGGGTACACATTTCCAAACACTTAGTATGTGGTGGGTGGGGAATTTCCTTATCTCCTCTTCACACAGATAACTCTACAGAGAACTAACTGCCCACGCTCCATGACTAAAGACTGGCCACTCTGTCTAGATGGGCCAAGAAGGACGTTGTCCGGGTTCCGCCAACATTGAGGCATTCTGTAGAGATTTTGGATGAGTTTGTCTTAGTCAGGCAGATCTTTTTTTACACTCTCCAATTAGAAGAGGATCCGGGCAATTGCGTAAAACCACGAGGGAAAAATCCAGTCACAAACCCTTTAAGGGCGCACTACACCCTCACAGAAAGACTAGCCAGAGATGAACAGGAAGATACCTGGCCAAAGATATTTCTTTACTATAGCAAATGTACTGTACATGTAAAAGGGGGATGTAATCAATAATCCCTTGAACAAAGAAAAAACGTACGAGTAATTGTCAAAGATAAGTAAGTGGCGTTATGAAAGTCAAGTGATTGTCAGAGGTTTATATGATTTTAAGCAGGAGTCTATAAATTTCTTGGTGCTTGAGTCCATTATCACTCCATTTGTAAGTAAGGGCATGGCCTGGATTAAAGGAGAAAGAATCACATGAGCTAAGATCAAGAAGCGTATAATTTGTTTGGAGATATTACAAAGCAAAGGGGAGGATTTCTAGAGAGACATGACCTTTATGGAGGAAAGAATATGTGAGAAGGACAATAGTATGACACGAATAGAGGTGGAAGGGTATTAGTAGTAATGAGCGATCAAAGACAAACACGAATCCAATTCATTTTGATTATGTCACGTGGGCATTCATCTGCGCAAATGCAAGTTAGTATCAAAGATTATTTAAGCAGATAAAACACAATATAAGTTATTAATTATAATTTAGGCATTTCTTGAGATCAAAATCCCAAAACTTAGGTTATCTGTGACTGTGAGGTGAGTAGGGAAGGGAGAGGGTATGAAAGATAATACTCTTGAGGGCCAGATGGACTGAATATCACAACTTACACATGCTCGATGACGTCATGTCTGTGAAACTTCTTACACATATTACTATCTGGATTATCCACATTTAATTACTTAAAGGGATAAGGAGAATAATATATAATTAACATTAAGAGAAAATGCACATTAATTTGTTTGGTAGAAAGAGTGGAGAGCATGAGAGAAATAAATATGTTTGGATCACACTGATAGGATCAGAGTCCTATCCCTACAAGCGCAAACCAGACAGGATGGTATTGACGTTTATTTCAATAGTTCACCAATATGGAGGAAGAATGTACCGTTAACATGTACTTGCACTGTTAGCTAAATGTTCCGCTGCTCTATCAGTGTAGCCACCCATATTATGATTCTTACAAGGAAACATTTAGTTAAGCCTTCAAATACCCTAGACTCCTCTGTGGTCTAGTGGTCAGAGCTCCTGGCTACAGATTCAGATACATATGCTGGTCCGGGATCAATCCCCGGTGCTTCCATATTTTCTGTGAAGTAGTGAGTCTGGAAGTGGGCCAAATCAGCCTCGTGAGGACAAATGAGGTGCTCCTTGACTGAAAAATCGGCTTTGGTGTATAAAACTGAACTTATCGGCTAGAAGGTGCATTGTGATGATCACCTGACACCCTATATTCTCAGAAGTTGGTACTATATTTGCCAACAGATGGCGGACACTTTGTCAGAACGGCTCGGTTGTGCTCTGACGCCATCGAGTTTTTTCAAATCCTATATTCACAGGGCAGATATTATAACTGCCTTGTCAGTGGCTTAGAGCAATACGTTGGGCTTTAGACTTTGACCAAGCGTCCCTTGTTTGAGTCCCACCAGGGAAGTATTATGGTATTATTGTAGGAGGAACGTGAGGTGCGAAATTAGAGAATTCAATAAGTAATTAAAGGACCCAGGTAGCCTCTGCCTGGTCTCACAGAAGGGGATACAATACTCACAATAAACTAAACTTTAGTTGAAAGGAAGGTCGTGGCTCACATTCCGTTCAGGGGTACAGGGGTTGGTGTTTTTAAAAATGTGATTTATCATAGTATATTTTGCAATTCCCATCCTTGTGAATGTGGGTGGGTTCTCTATAGGTTTCCCTCACAATTTATCTTCATTAAACTACTATAAGTATTTACTATGGTTGTTTTAATATTTTTTTAAACTGGGTTCTAGCCATAGTGTAAGCAATTCAACCTCAGCGAGAGTCTTCGAAAGGTACGAATTACTCGTCAAGGATATAATTCATCTGAAACTCTCTATTTTCTTGGATATTCGTGGGAAAATAACTGTTTACAAGCTGTTGGCTTTAATTGAAAGAAAACCTCTAAATGTTTGTAATGTTGGTCTTACTCTTTGACACAATACTGCCACTTTCTTAGTAACCATCTCACCTTTATCGCATGGCTATACTATATTTAATACGAATACTATTGAATAGTTGTTTATTATTTCATTATTTGCAATCTTCACTTAGAGATCCTCCCCGTTGCTAGGTACAGTTTTCTGGTTACTCCCCGCCCTATTTACCCTTACTCTACTTAATGTGCCTGCAGATTTATCGGAATTCCCTACCCCCGTCCACATTCCTAAAGCCAAACCTGTCGCTCCTGTAGTTTGATACTCTCTCTCTACAAACAATGTTCGTTGAAAATCAATCTCTATTACATCTCGATGAACCTCTCTTGCTCTAGTTTTGTTTGAATATGAAATTCTCAAAAACTTCTTGTGAAATGATTTAGTGTGCGACTATTTATGTATAAGATGTTAATAGTGTTCAATCTCTGTGTGTTTTCATATTATAATATGTACTCATTAAATGCAAGTGTTTAGGGAAGATCCTCTCGCGAATTAATTACTAAGACCATACTTGGAGTCAGAACCATCGTTCTCAGATTTTCCTGGATATCCAGCCCAGACATCACTTACAGGTAGGCTCTACAACAAGCATTCTTATATCCCATAGTTTGAATCCTGACTCTGTTTTAGTGCTACTAAAACTGGTCCTCCGGAACTAAATTACACTTTAAAATAATTTTCATTTTAATAATCAGATTGACCACACAATATTATTTCTCTTATTAAAGTATTTGTATCGATCCTGCACACTAATTTTATTTTAGGACGAGAGCTCGGGAACAGCTTACAAACGGAATAGGAATGTTTTCTCTCTCAAAACTTAAAAGATCTGTGAGAACATGTTACTTACGATTTCATCCAAGTTGGTGTTTCATATAACGAGTCCAGTGGTTAGAGTCAAACATACACCCGAAAAGGATAATAGTACATCAACCTAAAGCTATACACATTAGAATATGACTATTATATAAATACACAATCAGTCCATTTAGACTTGATTCATTAATATGACCTGGAAATTACTTATTTAGTTATACTTAAAGAATTATTGAAAATATGTCCACAAAATGTTTATCATATATTACATGTTATCTTCAAAGAACAAAAGTTGAAAGAGACAGTTAATTAGGGTTAATAAACTTTTACTTGAAGTGTTAGAGACTTGCACTAATATGCTACAGCATTTTCAAAATATGATTAGTGTAAAGCACACAGGAAATGAAGATATTGTAATGGTTAGCCAATTTAATTAAAAATCAAAGTTGTTTTAAACTGCTACTTTGCAATAAATAAAGATGAATGTATTAAATTTAGATTTAAAAAAAATTAAAACTGCATGTGGATGAAAAATTAATTATACACTTACAAGTGTTTCAAATATTTTTCTTCCATTCACCTCCAATAATATTATATATAAACACAAAAGTTCACACTAGAACTCGTGAATCAAAATGATAAGTGGAATATAATTCCAGTAGGAGGAAAAGTTTATTAATTTTGAACAGAATTTTCCGGTGTCAACATTGGTAGCATTTAATAATATCATCATAAGGGACGCTGAGATTGCATGATTTCATGTACAAATAAAATAAAAATACATATTGTAATCTTTTATGCTGTTAGGTACTTTTATTCTTTTTTAGAATAAAGCTGTTTTATTTTACGAAGATGTAAAATGTATTCAGGAATTGAATACTGATCAATTGACGTACTGTATGTGGGAATAAAATTAAGCTAACCGACTGTGAATTATCGAATGACTTAAAAAACAATTATATTTTAAGGACTACAGAGGACTTATTATTCAAGATACTTCATTTTAGAGTATAGATGTTAATATGTAGGCCATAGATCAACACCAGATTAAGCTTAGAATCAATAAGTGGATTATCGAAATGAGTAAAAATTGTAACCATAAATGTTTATTTTACAATAGTATTTTGAAAATGTAACCTTGCCTTTTTCAGTTATTTAGAGAACCAAGAGAAATGTTAAACACTTAACTATACATTTTAAGGTATTAAGGGATAACCACATACCTTATTTATTACATAATTGAATAGTTCTAGCAAAACTTTGAAAGGTAGACCCTAAAGGTCTAGATCCATGTTGCTACTAGTTCAGATGTATTTAGAACAACATCTACTTGAAGTAAGATAATTGCATTTCTCCAATTCAATACCATTGACTTTATTTTTTATGTTACTACCTTATACCTTTACATTTCACCTAGACATCGCTGAAACTAAAGTAATTCTAAATTTTTAAACAATTTGTACAACTTAATAAAAAATAATGTTATTAATCCCATAAATACTTGTGTGACACCTGGCCAATTCTTTTTGGCTTAAACCATATTTTAAATTAACAAATAATTTATTAGATAATTTGGGATCTGCGAACTTTTGAAACCCCTTTCAGCGCAACGTTAGTAGCCCCCGTTGGTACGATTATGTAACCAAACAAATAAGTTGGCAATTTAATGTTGATAAAAGTGTTTTTAGGTCATTTTTGTCCCAATGAATTCATTTTTCTATTTTGTATTCTGTTGGTGAATGGAAGCATGTCAGGAGCAGAAGGTAGAAGTGTTAGAGGAACAGATTTCACATTACAGCAGTGCAACAATAAATTTTGCCACGTGAGAGGACTATTGAAGTAATGTGTGTGTGAAGAAGCGGAGGTTCGGCTGGCTAGCCACTTCTCTACCACTACTACTTCTTGTCAAAAAACATCTTAGCGTATATTTATTTACAATTTTGTTTTTTACACTAAAAACTACTTACCACTGGGTATGGACCATACTTTATGAAAACGTTCTGCTATCTAAACCAAAGGGGTCCGATGTTTATATAATTTATAACTAATTTTGCTCTAGAAATAACCTAGTTATTAAATTTTTAACTATTCAAAATAATACAAGAGATAATTTGTGGAATTGAATTAACAATATTTTTAGACAACATAAATATAACTTTAAGGATAATAACCTAAATTAAATCAAATGTGTCTAAAAAGTAACTTTTCTTATATAGATCACTTATATATTAATTAATTGTCCGTTATATTCATAAATTCTTAAATGTTAATATATAAAAAATAGTATATTCTTATGATAAAAATATTCTTACCCATTTGTAAGATTTTACTCATAAAGAATGTACATAATATTCCAATAATTATATATTCACAAATTTATTTTAGTAATTCACTGTGTTGTACTTACACATCTACATAGCAAACATTCAAAGCATTTTTAAAATGTCACAAAAACAAACAAATAATTTAGTCATGTTCCACTTCTATGACCACCATCCTATTCATAGGCACACCCATTTATTGCATGATATGAACTACTCTACATCCAACTAAATTAATGAAATAGTATAAGATATTCAAATATTTAAAAAAAACTTGCTGATTGTGCATGATTTTATGAATATCGGTAGATAACTCTTATGACCAAAATATTCCTAGACTATGCAGTTATTTTTAACTACATCCTCCTATGAAGTCACAGACGCAAATGAACTGCTCCTCAGTTTGTTTGTCCTCATATGAGCTCTTGATAATGCACCAGGAGTTCATCCCTAAGTTGAATTTACATACTCACAGTACAGAAGACATTGAATCTATCTATAAATTACATCGCAAGCTAGGTTGACTTTCTCGGATTTTCAGTAATTCCTTCTCTCAAATATGGGTTTTGGTATATATTAATAATTATGATCGATTTGATTATATTCTGTTGTGGTGTCCCTGAATCTTGAGTCGCATTGAGCCAAAGTACAAACTAACTTAACTATCTGTTTTTATCTAATTAAAGGTTTAACGTGGAGCTAGTAAGTTACTGAAATTTAATGGAGGGACTTATTCTGGAACGGGGAATATTTGAGAAAGTGAAGGAGGTCTCATGTATTTATGAAGCTTGCCAGAAAAGAGGCAATTTTTTCTGCAATATTGGAGCATTCCCATCATTGTGAAATGTATTAAGGCTCCACAAAAGTTGATAATGTTTCTTCCAATATAAAGTGGGCAGATCATCCTCTTCTAAAGAACACTCTAACAATGTGCTTAACTGTTCTCAGAGCAATACTAATATGCAAGGCATCAGATACAGCCAACCCTCTGATTTAGAGGCAGGGTCTCACAAACGTCCCAGGTGCTGTCCTAAGCATATTCATTGATCACCTGGGATTCAATGGAATGTTCACGCTTTATAGTGATGTGTTCCAATTAATGCCCCCTAAAAACCTATAGTGGTTAATTGTGTGTCTATAACGTGTCTATTTTTTTTTATAACATATGTTACTGGGAAAGATGAAAACATGATTATTGCCGGTAATCGACAGAGATTTCCGGAATTCATTGCTCTACACTGATGGATGTTGGAAATGAAATACCTCTTACCGACTTTAGCCGGTGTGTATCGTTAATCGAAAGGTCCAATATGGCGACTACTGTTTATTGTGAGGGTACACCTGTGTATGTTAGAAATAAAGGAAGAGTATACTGCGCATCTGCCTGCGCATTTATCAAGACAACCTAAACCACGTGGTTTAAGGACGATGTGCTTCTGTATTTGTTCTGTGTATTGTGCCATGTGTGTTTGTACACTATTGACAATGATAGATATAATGAAATAGTTTATCGCGATTTTTTTTACTAGAAGTTAAACGATATTGTGTTAAGAAAATGTGGGAATTACAGTAGTTTTCTAACCAAAGAAAAATATTGATAACTTGTTGACGAGTTTATTGCTGCAAAAAAAGGAAACAACCCCAAGATCACAAGAGGTTTAAAATTGATTTTGTATTGCGAGTGGGAGACTCTTAAAATTGATCTCGCCTTTGAAACCAGGTGATTCCAAAATATAGTATTTGGTACAAAGTTTCAAAATGTACGAGGCTTTATCTGAAACCCATCAGGGAACCGGGAATGGGGGAAGAACCTGTGTGTTAAAAGAAATTCAGGCTCAATATAAAAATATAACATATGCAGTTGTTTTTCTTTACATTCTCTGTGTAAACAGTCCATTCCAAACGTAGTCCACCAAAAAGAAGACTGGTTATAAAGCAAATTGTTTCGTCTGAGCTTAATTTGAGAGAACAGGTTTACTTGATTGAAATGCAGTCAAAAATGGATGGGTAATTCAAATTAATCATGGTCAATCAAGACCATTTGACAAAATTTGTTCAGCTAATAGCATAAAAATCTACGACAGCTGTGGAAGTATCATTTAATCTCCAAGATCATATTCTTAATATTGGTTCCCAACTTTTCTCCAGTTTGACAATGGACGCGAGTTTGCGAATAGTATTATCAAAGAGGTTTGTTCATTGTGGGAAGGAGATAAAATTGTTCGTGGTAAGCCTTGCCATAGTCAGAGCCAAAGTTCGGTTGAAAGAACCAATCAGGATATCCAAAATATATTAATTTCATAATTGAATGATAACCAAACATCCAACTTGTCAGAGGGTTGAAATTTGGTAGAGTTTGCCAAAAACACGATTTTTAATGAATAAATTCAGCAGACGCCTTATGAAACAATGTTTGGTACCAAAGTGAAAAGGGAACTCAAAACTTCAGTTCTACCTTGTGAGATGATTCGTAAACTTGAGTCTAAAGAGTAACTTGAAAATCTAATTAACCTGAACAGTGAATAAGATGAAACAAATGAATTAATATCAGCTGAAAATGAAATTAATTCTGATAAATAAGAAGAAAATGCCACTTCGTTCTTTAGAGAACCTTCAAGTAGTGGAACACATGAAGAGAGCGAAAAATTCGTCATTTATAGAAAGGAAACATCAAGAGATCACTTTTGACAGTAGTTTACAAGGACAGTCCATTCAATATATGGAGTATACGATGATAAAGTTTATTGTTCATCAGATACTTGTAAGTTGTGCATTGAAATAGAAAATGTCCAAAGAGGGTTTGAATAAACAAGCTAGTAAAATGTTGCGAAATACTGAGAAAAAGATTCCTCCTGCTTCAATTGGTGAAAAAGTTAGCATTCTTTACCTGACGTTGATCGTAATAAGACCAATCCTTGGAATTTTCTGTCAGTTGTAGTTGCAGTGCACGATGACGATTTCTATCAGATTGGAAATTCAAATTGAACTATCAATAGACTGTACTCTAGAAACCAGTTTTTTGTCTGCAAAGAAAAATTTCTTGACGTAAAAGATTTTACGCTAAAGAATATTTCCCTTCGTGAAATGGTGTCTTTGGATTTAATTGGTAGAGGACGGGGATATTACCATTGCAACTGTACTACTAAGTGTAAAAAAGAGAATTGAAGATGCAAAAAACATGGTGAACTTTGTAATTCTAATTGTCATAGTAGTATGGCTTGTTGCAATAAGTGAATTAATTTGTAATCTAATATAATAATTTCAGAACATAATCGATGTAATTATTTGAAATAACGTTTGGTTTCTAAGGGAGTAAGAACATTTGTGGTGTAATTATTTGAGACTTATTCAAAATATAATAGAAATAATTATGCTTATTCTGTTCTCCAATTTAAATATTTAATATGGATAAATAAATAAATCATATTTAAATAAATAATAATGGCTCACCAAAAATAGAACAGTAAAATAAATAAATACTTATTTCTTGAAAAAACTTAGTCCTAGATAATGTACTTGCTACTTATGATATGTTAATAGTTATCATGCTTTTCCTACTATTGTAACAATACAATCTTCGTATTGTACAATTAATGCCCCACCCAACCTGATGTTACACGTTCTATCGCCTAAGCCAAAACTACCCGCTCCGAGAAATCTCGACGTATCTTCCAAATATCCTACAATAGTTAACTTCTCTATTGTAGTCCAAGGTAGCTCCAAGCATTATACAACAATTAGCATTTCTAATAAGTTCAACATCAACCTTCTACATGATAAAAATGTTCAACACGTACCTTCTGATCTCCAAGAATGCCTCACTAGATATCGACCCAGGTCAAGACGGCCTATATCGAGGCGTAGGGCGACAGCGGCTGGAGGTGTCCGTATTTGAAGTTCTACCCGTCCCGAGAATAACACTAGTAATGGGAGAGTTTGTTCCAAGATACCTGGCTAGAAACCGACACGTCCTGGATTGCCCTCTGGCAGAAAATTGTCTGATGTTGGAAGTCATCAGTCAAAAAGATGGCCTCCAAAACTATCGTAAACAACGGCAATGCGACACGAGAGGTCCAATCAGCGACCTGAAAGCCTTCTGAGACTATGGCGCGATGACGTCATACCTGCTTTCTGCGTGGCTGACTTAGAATTGAACTGTCCCCCTTTCCTTTCCAACGTGGTCTAGACTCAATATATAGATGGATGTATGGTGTGAAAAGATATGACTTTTCTATCCAGCGTTATGGAGGAAGCACGTACATTGGTATAATATATTGTTAGGGAATCAGCATCATGGAGGAATTACGTTTGTTTAAAACTTGTAATAAAATCTGTGTAGACATCTATTTAGTGCCATGAAAGAGAGCCCAGTAGATATGTTTATTTAAATTCTTTGAATTTAATCGGGCTGACGTCGAATCTTGGAAGTTCAGTATTTTGTTATTGTAATTAAGTTGTTAGCTGGATAATGGGCGGGATGTATGCTAAATTCAAAGTCGCCTTGAGAATATTGTTAGGAAAGTTAATATTTAATGTAATTATGTTTCACAGTTATGCTAAACTTTGGGAGTTTGGGAACATCTTAGTTATTTGTAGGTATTGTTACAGTTGCAATCCTTTGTGGTGACGTTAATAATTGAAAATTACTATTGTTTGGCAGCGCAACTTCTTTGCACTTGCTTGTCTTGGATATAGATGATATCCATCATAGTATTGTTGTTAGGTATTTTAATATTTATTATGTTTATTCAAACCTGCCACGCAATCTCATCTCTAGAGTTGTGTGTTAAGATTTCGCCTTGGTTTATGAAGCTTGTATATTTGTAAATAAAAGCTAAAAATAGAGGTAACGTAAAAGTAAGAGATTTCCTCGTACTGAAGTACTTTAAATTTACTATTCTTATTATAGCGTATTACCGGCTGAGATTTAGACCAATTTTTTGTAACAGTTTAATAAAAGACCTTAAGTCTTCTCTTTGTTTATGTACAGATAGTCACGTTGTCTGTAAGTATAAGTTCTACCGGTTGCCTGTTGACAGGCGCACGTGATGATGCAATGTTTTTCTACACAATAGTAGCTACTAGAAAATGTCAATTAAGGCCACATTACATATTGTTTGATTGTTACCATTTATTTGAGTAAATTAAAATATTCTTTATACATATCCCATGCTTTTCTATGTGTCTTATTTTATAAAGTTGTTATTCCCTCCCCTTCTTGAAGTTTTAGGGGCCTTACCTATAAGATCGGCGGAGGGTTGCACTATCAAATGGTTTCAATTATTGGTTTCCAGGTAGCTGCAATGAAGTAAGATGTTTGATGCTGTGTTTTTCCAAAATACACAGGGTGTATTCAATATCTTCCGGAAAACACCGATGCCTGTTAGAAAATAATATTCATTTCTGAAATACACCAGTGTAGAGCAATGAATTCCGGAATCCACGGTCGATTACCGGCAATCGTCACGTTTCCGGCTTCCACAGTAACATATAGAGTTCTTTCGTTTCACAAATCTAACGAATTGTTAGTGAATGTACATTTTAAGATAAAAGTGAGAGAGAATCTGTGCAGTGCACCGTACTATACATTTTCATAGTGATATTTAATTTGGAGTGACACATATATGACATCAACTGTTGTTGTATTTCACACACAGTTGAAACTCAAAGTGTAAAATAGTTCAAATACTTAACAATTCACCCAGAAACTGAAAATTGCTGATAGCTGCTGTAACGTTATTTGCCACCCTACCATGTATTTCTCTATAATTTCTACTTTTTATGAAAAGTTTCCAATTTATTTTCGTGTGAAATTAAGTATTTCAAAGTTCGCCCGCCACGTAACACGCTGTAATGCTGGCCTGACAAATTATACTATTTGCATCCATTCAATAAAATAAAAAGACGGAAGGAACAACGGATAAAATTGTTTTTAATAATTTAAATAAGGAATTTTGACTTATGGAAGAACACTTACCGTTTATTAAACATATTAATTATCATTCTAAGAAGTTTGTGGACTCTTATATTTATTTTGAATATCGGCCATTATTTATTTCAACGCATGCGCAGATCCGTCAAACAAATGAGTAGCGGGTCTCGTCATTGTAAAATAGTAAACAAGGCAAGATGTAAATAACTCCAAGCTAGCACGTTTTTTAATTCTGACAGATGGAAATAAACATTTAATTATTCAAGAAAACATTGTTCACATTCATTGGAATATATTTCAATATTTATATTAAACCTGCATTGTAATTGATTTTTATCTCTAGTCCATAGCCAACATTTTATCTTTTGGTTTAATATATTTGTTTTCTCTTTGGACTTGGAGGTAAAAAATAAAACAATTTTAAATTTGTTTTTGGAAGAGATTCTGTAGGAGACTGGGTCTTCTTCCTCGGTGTTGGTCTAACATGGAGCTGAATCTGTAGATCTCTTAATTTAATTTATTTTTAAAGTGAATTAATGGTTTTAAAGTAAAGTGTGAGTAGCAAATGGAGAACTAAGTATATGTGCAAGAGCTAGAAGACTGTTTAGTTTTTTAAGAATTGTGGACGAGTTAACATTAATAAAGTGAAACAAATTTTTGAAGTTGGTGTTGTTTCAGCATAGATTCATTCATTGGTGAGGTCAAGCTAACTCTTCAACTTTAAATTTATATTTTTTAATTTTTTTTCAAAATTCAGAATTCATGTAAGAACTTTCAGAAAGATTATCTAATTCAGAGAATTAATTAACATTTTATTATATGTCTATATATTAATTTTATTGATTTTTTCTCTCTCTTCTTTTTGTTTCAACAATACTATTTTACTTTATCAAATTAGAATTATAACTATCCGGAATTCCATAGGTAGGATTGGGATGTGGTAAAAAAGGAAAAAATAATAAATCCACAAAAGTTCTAATAAATGTATGTTTTTATGCATTTTTTTATTGTAGTCTAAATTACTACATTTTATTTCAACAATCCGTTTTTTTATTTAAATCGTTCATGTTTTATTTTAAGTATTCCCCAGTGGTCTCGAGTATTGAAAGTCGTCATGCCAGTGTCTGAATTAGCCAAGGTCATTTTTTTTATTGTTATTATCTTTTTCTCCTCAATCCTAGGAGTGGCGCCCAACAATAGCTCAATGTTTATACATCTCGACATTAACTGTAATTAAATAAACATATTTAGAAGACACTGAAAGTATACTAGAAATATTAGTAAAGGTGAAAAAAGATTTTTTTCATCACTCTGCCAACCAACTCTTACTGGGAGGGATATTTCTTGACATTGCGATATTTTATGGAAGTGGAGAGTTTGTAACCACTAAAATAGTCCTTAAAAGATCTCAGTACTATGTTTTAACCCTGTTAAAGTCTACCTTACTTATTCGGGAACGACTAGATATATATTTCTAACCTTTACTGATTTTCAGAATATCATTAATTACACGTAACACATTGGGTAACAATAAACTAGTTGCGTTTTTTCAGGAATTGGTTGAATTTGTAAGCTAATTGTTTTAATAATAGTTTTCTTAGCACCACGTCGGATTATACGCTTATGTACTAGGCATTTGTTTTAGGGATTAGGAAGGTATATTTAAAGAAAGTGTACCCGAATTTTCGCGGAAGGAGAGTTGATAACCATTTTGGAAAACAGCCCTTAGTACACCTCACTAAGATACGAACCTTGATATCCCCAACTTCGGCAGTCTAGTCGAACACGAGATTAGGGCGTTAAACCATGCAGCCACTGAGACGGGTAAGACGAACTATTAAATCCTATAGGGGCATGTGGATATATTTCATGTTAATTCAAGCATAAGCCATATTTTGAAATAAAAGCCACTTCCTAAATAACACAGAATTTCCGAACGTCTGCACTAATTATCTTCACTCTAAACACAATTCAGAAATTATATGCATCCTATATGAACTTTTAGAATACTTCTTATAAAACTTAGAAGTATATCACCCAAGTTCACCCATATGTGTATTTTACGGCCATCACCCATCACCAATACCACTCAGGCCAATCGCAAAGTCTCGGACATAACCAAAATGGAGTGGTTGTTCCAGTATTCCTTCTTCCATTATCTTCACGGTGGTGTCCACCATTGTACTCAGTTAATAAAATACCTTATAATTCCATTCTTTTAATCCCATAGGTGCAATCACTGGCCACCCCTAACACCCTCAACCCATATTCCCCTTAATGCGACCCTACCAACAGATTGGCAGCACTAATTATTATAATACCCGATATTAAAGTTGAAGGCTATGAAACTAAAACCTCCACCTATATTCCCTCTAACCCTGACACTTAGAGTTCAGAGGATCATTTAGTCCTCTCCCCAATAATGGCTACAATATATGTGTATTTTGAATCAAACATGGTGTTTGGTTTGGATCTAATGGTCATCATTAAAGCTCAATACCATTATTACGAGCTATATCTAAAGAAATTAACAATAGATTTTTGACTACCCAGTTTCTACAGTTTACCCACACCATGCATTGACTGTAGTTTTATGAAGAGAAGGTGGAAATATGCTACTGATTTGTTTAACGATTGAAATTTAAACTCTTCATAATATTGAGCTACGACATTGGGTCTATGTGTCGCTAAACATGTTTCCTTTAAGTCAATAACTTTATATCATTATTTAAAAAATATGTTCAAAGCATTTTTAATAAAAATCATAATACCCAATTTTTTAGAATTAGGGTATAATTATGGGCTACACTTAAAATTCAATCAAATATTGTTAAAAAAAGTGTTGTACAGAAAAATCTTGAGTCATATAAATAAAATGTATGTTAATAAACAGAAGTTGGTATAAACCTATATTTTACAAATAAATATATATCTAAATACAATACATACAAAAATTTGACAGTTTATAAACAAAATGGTAAGAGTAAATACACACTCAAATGTTCTACCACATATTTTCCTACTACATATTGGTTTAGTGAGTGTCTTCTCTGCTTCGTCTTTACATTTCATGTAGTCTACATCAGTAAAATATTTGCGTTTAAGGTAACTATCCATTTTTCCCTGAAGATATTAACTTCAATTTCCCTTTTGGACTTTAAGTAAGTTTTTTGTAATAGTTCCTTTATGTCATAAGGAGTGATTGCTTTATTATCGCGACGAAGCTATATCCCTACTTCCTCACTGTGAAAAGCCTTTAGCCTTAGCCTTTATGTCTAGTCAAGGGGCTGAAGCCGGTGGGTTGAGAGAGGAGTGACAATGGTAACGTGATTGGCTCGGGCCATTTTGATTACATCTAGATTGCGAGTGTGGCTGTAGTGTCCATCCAATAATTATAAAACAGGTGATTCCTGAGTTGATTTGGTATGTTCAACAAAATGAGCTGAGCACTTAGTGAAAATATGGATTTGTACCCATCTAGATCCATCCAATCGAGCTTGGAGAACAGCATTTCATCAGTTGATCAGACGTGCTGGTTCTGGGGAACATTATCATTGGAGGAACGAGGTATCCACTGGCACTCATTGCTGCAATGATTGCTATTGTGTATCCTCTGTCAACTGACGTCATTGCGGCTACATATCTGCTTTGCATGGGTCAGCAGCTTCATCTACATTGCAGACTCTCGCTATTATACTTAAAAAAGGGGTTTAACACATGAACACAAACAAATTAATAGAGATAGTGGTGTATAGCCCCAACGGGTAGTAAGACACGGTGCTAAAAAAAATACAGTTGAGAACAGTTCTTTGCAGTCATTAACAGAAAGATGCTGATGGAAAAAAATGTAAATATTTTCTGTGAAATATAATCAAACACTGATATATTTAAGAACATACTATTTTCACTTCAAATATTGACTTTTGAATTTTTAAAAGTAATAATTAAAAAAATACAACTTTGAATAAAATTCTCTACTTATAAATTTATTGGAAAATATTTAATTTCTAAATCAATCCCCCAATTCTCTAGAAAAGTCTTCCTTTATAAGATGTTAGTTTGTTCCTCGTCAAAATATTATGCACGGGGAAAATCGTCCATTTTTCCAAGCCTCCATTCTAAATATTCATTTTTTGGAATCAAGTTCTCATAATTTGGAATTTTGAAACAATCCTAAACATAGTCAAGAGATTTACTAGCACTGTAAAAATAGTAAGGGTTAATGAACATTATAATTTATTTAGGACTGATTTCCGAAAATTGGTCAAAAGTTACAGAAATGTAAATGTCATCTAGATGTTCAACAGTAATGGTCATATTGTCGTCAAAAGAGATAGTTTTAATTTAGAATAGTTGCCTGAATTGTAAATTTTTTCGGATGGGATAAAATCACTCAACCCATCGAGCCACCGCTTTATATATTTTTTTCTGGATATTAACTTATTGTTACCGGGAATTTCGGAGGCGGTCATTTTATTTTTCTTGATGTTCTTGGATTGTTTGCCGGCAGCTTTGTTATTTATAATTGTGGTCTTTTAAGAAATGCGAGGGTTCATTAACTTAAAATATAGATCGAGACCGGATTCCAAAAAGTCCTGGAACGTCATAATACTCTCTGAATCTTTTTGTAAATTCATATTATTTAATTCCTCTTGACCTGAACAACCTGAACTGTCGACTCCTCCCGCTGAATGTCCTGTCTTCGCAGCCATTTTCTACCCTGAATAACTAAACATCAAAGCTTATCTTAGAATCCATCTGTTTTATAAGTATAACATAAACTGACCTGGATTAAAACCCGAAAAATTTGATTTGGCAAGACTAAAGCTCTACCAGGTGACATAAAATAATGTGGTATCAATTATTTAATTAAAGTGGCCTGTAATTGGTGGCTATGAACCCCTGTTCATGACACGTTTTCCGATTAAATTAAAGAATTTACTGTCTACCTGTTAAAATATTATCGCTGTTTTTTTACTGTGTCATTTCTTTGATCATATTCCACTTAAAAAAGGATTAAAATAGTACTAACAATGACCAGTAGAGCAAATATAAATCTCTCACTATTCAAATGAAACAAACTCTCTAACTTTTGTAATCCTTGCAGTTTTAATGATGACAGGTTTTTAGCAATTGGGACTTCCAGGAAATTGTTGGTTCAGTTAAGCTTACTAAACTTTATTATAAAGCATAAATATAATAAATAGATAACCAAGTGAGAGATTCCTATAGAAAATACTTGTTTTTATTATTGAATACCTTTATTAGATGGCAGAAAATCTCAGGTGATGTTACCCCTTATTATCGTGTGTTAACTTCTATCCTCGTATGTGAGGTATGCTATCCGGTAGTATCGTGGATAATAATAATTATATTACATTATAGCTTGTAATATTAGCGTTTATATTTTCATAAATATTAGCTTCGTTAATCAAACTCTTTCGTTTTTCAGAATCAAGCAATGACTAGTATTTGTTTCCAGGAAACATGATGCATTTCTATATATTATAATAATGCTTTCCTAGATACACATTATTGTTGTGAATTATTTTTATCTAGTTAAAATATTTATTTTTCATACGTATGGTAAATAATTTAAATGAAACTATGTTGTGAATACCAGCATATAATCATGTTAAAATACATCGTTACTTAAAACTTCATGTTGTGTGTTCCGTTACCAGCCAGTAGAACAGTCTCCAAAACTTTTAGAATATAATCTACCTTCTTTTAAACAATCTAAAATTTGTAAACTATCCCTTTTAATACATAATCAAAATAAATTGTTCCTACTTGCTCGAATCGTACATTTTTAAAAGATTTAAAGCTAAAAACAAGAAGATATAATATCATCCGGAGGAAGAGTCCTTCAGGGTCTTTCAGGTTTTATTTGTATGTAAAGGCTGATATACGTCATTTAGAACAGAATTAATTATTGGGGAACAACAGCTATGCAGGGAATGCAAATGAAATAGAATAGCTAAAGTTCTAATTAACCTAAAAGTAGTAGGTGTATTTGCTACTAGATTTGACCAATTTTGGAGGTCAGCACGTTTCACCTCTGGGTCACAGAGGGGAGGTTATTATTTTCTCTCTTCAGAGTCACGAATATTCCAGAAACTGCGAGAACTTTATGATTTTTAAATTATTCCTTTTATACCTAAAGAGATAACATTGTAATAGTACTTTTTAGACCTCGATATTATTATGAATATTTACGTTTTATTTGCTATCGAAACAAAAAAAAAATGGGGATCTTTCGATTCTTTCTGTCTTGTCTAGAGCCGAAACCATTTTACCGAGGGTTGAATCTTGGCATCTAGGGTAGATAAGAGATTATCCATAGGAGTGTTTGGAATCATCTATCCAACCCTAAGGTTAAGGGTAGTTTACAAGAGATCTTTTTGAAATAAGCTATAAAGATTTTGAATAAATTTATATCCAGACATTATTTGATATTATAAACAATATGATGCAACAAATTATACCAATAAAATGACATGTAGGGTGTTTACGTAGGCGTATATCAACAATGTTGATAAAATCTACGTAACTCTTTGAAATACAAAATTATTTATCGTTGAAAAGTTGTAAGACTATTAAAATTAAACTTTTTAAATGAAGTATATTTTTATAATCCAATAATTTCCAAAGTGATAGGAAAATATATATTTTTAAACATTGGTCTGGGAAATGAGGAAATGATTGTTATGCTCTTTGTTAGAACGTGATGCTTTTTTACTATTATGTTTCTGCAACAATGTATATTATTTCGTTTTAAGGGATCTTAGAATTTTTAGTAAATTATTCTATTGTTAGGTAAAAGAGCGAGTAATCCGTCTGGGGCACCGTGCAGTTATTTTTCCATAAAATTCAGAGAAAATATTATTTTAGTCTAAAACTTCATTATTTCTACTTAAACTTATAATTTATAACCTTTTAAATAATATTGTTACGGTATTTTTTCCGTGAAATTGAGAGTTATTATTCGTTTTATCTAATATTTTGCATTTTGGATTTTATATAATCTCTGAACTTTAAAAAGATTCAGCTTATATATTAAAACATATCTGATGACACTTCACACCTTCATATATTTGCACAATATTATTTTCAATCAAAATTATTGAAAAACAAGATGGTGGCCACTTGTTAATATGGACCATGAGACATATCATGTTTCCAATTTTTTTTTTACCTTAACTTATTTTGGTTTGTATATATTATTTATAAAATTAATCACTGTTCCTTGAAAATACAACACGATTTTCTTAGTTTCAATTGAATAACACAACTTAAGCAATTATTTTCTATGGATTTTCAAAAAAATATTTTATTTTTATATTACAATCCTATTGCTAGGCCTGTTTCTAAATAAAATTTAAATTTAACCTTTTCAAGGGGATTTTAATGAAAATGGTGGAACTCAATATATTATGAAAGTCATGTTCAATCTTTGCTTTTACTCTGTGCTTTTGTAATTTCTTTACTCTTCATCCAATTTAAGTTATCTTACTGAGTAATTTCACTAGTATAGTCCAAACAATAAACGCAAAGAAACAGATTTTGGTGACCATAGCCTAGTTAGATGAGATATTGGCAATTATTAGATGTTACACTTAGTCAAAATATTAAGATAGCGTTTTACAGTGAAATAATTTTTTGTTAATGGAATGAAATAAAAACTACTTTTATGGACTACGCATGTACAGTAATTATTAATCATTTGTTTAGCAAAAGGATAAGTTTTGGCTATCCCAAGGATAAGTCCTGATACCTAAATCAGATTCAATTAAGTGAAAAATGTCAACCTGAACATGGTAATCAAGCCCGATATCTTTGTCTTTGCATACAGATAATCAAACCCACAGAGCCATCCTGTTTCTTCTCGTATTGAGGTTAAATGGTCAGCCAGAGCTATCTACAATCACATTCCTTGTAAACTCAGAACTGACAGTCATGCACTTATTATTAATTCAGTCATCGCCCCATAATCCTATCTGACCATAATATTATTCCAGATTGCATAATA
This sequence comes from Timema cristinae, assembly GCA_039000515.1. Lineage (NCBI taxonomy): Eukaryota > Metazoa > Arthropoda > Insecta > Phasmatodea > Timematidae > Timema > Timema cristinae. The sequence continues at coordinate 1,995,137 of JBCFYV010011135.1, read as the reverse complement.
TTGTATGGGAAAGGTCATAGATTAGTGTTTTATAAAATCTTTCTTTATGCTTCCAAATACTATATCTGTGCCCTTTGATAAGGTAATAATTTTACATTTCCTTCAATATTTAGAGTCTCTCAATAATATACATCAAGGTTTTTATTTAAGAAACAGAAGAGACTAAAAAGACCATTAAATCTTATTTCATCCATCTGAAGTTGCTAATTGTCCTAAATCGTGCGATAATTTTTCAAAGAGGAATCACTTTCATTCAAAACTCTCCGTGCTTCAATTTCAAGCCATACATTGTGTGCTATTTTTTTATGATACACTTATATAGCTAAATTGGTCCTGGTGGGACGATGCACCACCTTATCTCCTAGTATAAGGGAAACGGAAAATGGTGTACTGACTGTCAAGACAGTCTCTAAGGTAGGGATATTGGTTTGTAGGAACAGTAGAAGAAAGCTCAGGGTAGGAATACAACGGTTTACTTGTGCTATAATGGTTAAAATGCGATAAAACCGATTGGTACAGCATCCTTACCGTAAGGAGTGATACTGTCATGGGTGTGGGTAAGATCAAGGCTAGTACCCTGGTTTACTCTAAACTGATTACTAAAAGAAACTTTACAATATTAGCCTCGGATGACCAAAGATATTATGGGCAGCTGAGGTTAAAACTGAAGTCATATCTGTTGACAAGATGATGAAAACATGCACTATTGGAACGTTGAATGTGAGAGGAGTGTGTGGTAAATAGAGTGATCTGTTAAAGGAAATTATTTTAATAAGAATTGATAACGTGTGTTTGTGAAATCAAATGGAAAGTGAAATATGTTTTCAATATTAGTCATAGTAACTTTGCACTGTGGTCAGGGTAAGAGAAAGTAGGAAGAAGGTTTAATCCCAAGACTAACAGCTAAGCTGTTTGTGAGAAGGTATAAATTGGTGTCATCAAGACTTCTAAGGGTACGTAGGAAAATAGGCATTCGTATAATTATGTTGGTTGTTGGTAATGCTTCAGTCGAGGGTGAAGATGATGAGGTGAGAGTTGAGTTTTGAATGAGCTCAATTAAGTCTTTAATGCAGATGAACCGGGTAAAACATTGATGTTATTTGGTGATATAAATGAATGGGTGGGTATTGGAAGAGAATTCGTAGAAGGTGTTAGGAAGGTATTGTGACGTTATTTCCACCCTACCATGTATTTCCCTATATTTTATACTTTTTGTGAAAAGTTTCCAATTTATTTTCGTGTGACATTAAGCACTTCAAAGTTCGTCCGTTGTAATGCTGGCCTGACAAATAATACTATTTACATTCATTTAATAAAGTAAAAGAACAGAAGGAACAACGTATAACATTGTTTTAAATAATTTAAATAAGAAATTTTGACTTAAGGAAGAACACTTACCTTTTATTAAACATATTAATTATCCTTCTAAGAAATTTGTTTGACTCTTGTCTTATTTATTTTGAATGTCATCCATGATTGATTTCAACGCATGAGCAGATCTGTCAAACAAGTGAGCGGTGGTCTCGTGATTGTAGAAGAGGAAAAAGGCAAGATGTAAATAACTCCAAACTAGCACGTTTTTCAATTCTGAAAGATGGAAATAAACATTTAATTCTTTTAGAAAACATTGTTCACATTCATTGGAATATATTTCAATCTTCATATTAAATTTGTATTGTATTTTATTTTTAATCTCTAGTCCATAGCCAACATTTTATCTTTTGTTTTTAATATATTAGTTTTCTCTTTCGACTTAAAAGTAAAGAATAGAACATTTTTAAATTTGATTTTGGAAGACATTCTGTAGGAGACTGGGTCTTCTTCCTCGGTGTTGGTCTAACATGAAGCTGATTCTGTGGAGCTCTTAATTTAATTTATTTTAAAGTGAATTAATGGTTGTAAAGTAAAGTGTGAGTAGCAAATGGAGAACTAAGTATATGTGCAGGAGCTAGAAGACTGTTTAGTTTTTTTAAGAAATGTGGACGAGTTAACATTAATAAAGTGAAACAAATTTTTGAAGTTGGTGTTGTTTCAGCATGGGTGAGGTCAAGCCAACTCTTCAACTTTGAATATATATTTTATTTTATTTTATCTAAAATCAGAATTCATGTAAGAACTTTCAGAAAGACTATCTAGTTCAGAGAATTAATTAACATTTTATTTTATGTCTATATAATAATTGTATTGATTTTTTTCTTTTCTTCTTTTAGTCTGAATAATACTATTTATTTTGTCAAATTATAATTATAACTATCCGGAATTCCATAGGTAGGAGTGGGATGTGGTAAAATAGGAAACAATAATAAACCCACAAAAGTTCCAATAATTGTTATTTAATACATTTATTTTTATTGTAGTCTAAGTTACCTTATATTTCAACAATCCATTTTTATTTAAATTGTTCATGTTTTGTTTTAAGTATTCCCCAGCCGTCTCGAGTATTGAGAGTCGTCGTGCCACTGTCTGAATTAGCCGAATTGTTATTAGTATTTTTTCTCCTAGATCCTAGGAGTGGCGCCCAACAAAATAGCACAATCTTTATACATCTTGACATTAACTGTTGGTATGTAATTAATATTCAGAAGACACTGATATTAAACAAAGTAAATTATAATTTATATATAATACATTATTTTTTAAATAAAATACCACAGTATGGGAATGACTGTGTAAAATATAATGTTAATGAGTTAATGAGTGTTTGATTAGACAAAAGGTTTGTGTTTGGCACATGGATTAAGAACAAACATATTCACTTGTATACATGGCAACAGAGCAGTTCGAGAACGATGATTGTTTTGTGGCGTATGATAAGAGACCTAGACGTTTAGTAAAGAAAACTAGGGATAAGTAAGCAAAGAGAAAAATGTTATTGCATAGAAAGTATTATAGGAAAGTAAGTAGCAAATGTGATTTAAAACAGTAGAAATAATGCAGAATGATCTTGAGGGAACCAAGAAGCGGTTCTGGAAGTGGTTAAAGAGAACCAAACTTTAAGTGCAAGGAAGGACATATGAGATTCAGAATGGCTATGGTGAGATGATCTTGGTTTAAGACTTTATAAGAGTGCAATGGAGAAATAATTTTGAGATATTTTATGGTGAAAAGGTAAACAAAGTATATGAAAATATGGAAAGAGTTTGACTGAGGTTAATAATTAAGGAGGCTGAGTGTTAAGTGTTATTAAATTAAATAATGGTAAGCTTGGGGAATAGATGAGATTACAAGTGAAATGTTTAAGTGTGGGAGTATGGTACTAATTGCCAGATTGTGTGAGGAGTTTAATGTATGTGCTGGAATTTCAAATTTTCGTAGTTAAGGTACGCGTCCACTAGTCCGCATCATAAGAATAGGATTATTGAATTATTTACATTATTTTAATATTTTTAACGATACTGCGTTTATTGTACGCAGTGGACATCGGCAATGCCGATGGGATTCCACGAGACAGATTAAAATCCGATGCGTGTGATGCGGACCAGTGGACGCTTACCTTTATTGGAATATTTATGTCACTGTTCCTTTGTATACAAAGGCAGTAATAGTGATTGTTATAATTATCAGCAAATTAGTTTGTGGGGTATTCCAGGCAATTTTTAGGGTGAGAAATAATTAAGAGAATGCGTGAAAAATATTGGTACAAGATTTGGGGTGTACAATATTGTTTGATGACAAGTAGTAGATGTTTCGTGGAACAGATATTTGCATTGCGACACGTGTTGCCAATTTCACTAGTGGCAAAATTTTAGATATTTAAAAATTTCAAAATTTCAAAATCAAGCTTTGAAATATCACTTTAGAAAGCAGAAGTGGTCATTACTAAGTTGAGGTCTTAAATTTGTGAGAAATAATTAGTCTTTGTACTTTAGAGAAAGAGTAGTGTTTTCACGCTACTCACTACGCTCACAAAGCAATGTTTTTTAAATGTGATTTTTTTCCACTCAACAATTCTTTATTGTGGCTATTCATCATATAACTTGGATTTAGATAAACCAATCCATCGAATAGCCTTTCCGACCATTATGAACTCCAGTGATTTGGGTGAACCTCTAGTTTATCTTTATTAGGCTAATGTACACTATTTATTCCTCCCTATTCTCTCCTCTCGCCTCGCTGGTGTGAGTAAAATGCTGACACTGACATTTGAACATTGGCTCTGAACCATTCTTGGAACGAGTGTTTGCAGTGAAGAGGTATCAGGGGCTTTGGGTGTGGTAGTAGGGGTAAACATTGGGTGAGAAATTATGAGATTGGGAATACTCCTTACTAGGAGCGCTATGTATATTCACTCACTACTTGAGTAGAGAAAGAAATAAACGCTCCTAATTGTTAATATTTATTCTCATTCAAAATTTAAGCTCAATGTGATGATAAAAATACTATAGAAATTTTACAATAATTTCAGTGTTTAAACATGAATAAGTATCAATTGTTTCACATAGTAACTTTTGAAACATAGGCTAGTTACATTCTCATTTAAAATATGAAATATAAATAAGGTTTATAATTAACAACCCTATATTTTTATACTTAGAAAACATATATTTTTGAATTCCTAAAATACCATATCAGTTTTTTTATTTTCAGTGTTTATGTATGTGACTATCTTACTGACCATATATATATTTTTGTGTCTATCTGTCTTTATATCTGTGTATACTTGTTTTTACTTAGGCCTACAGCTCTAAATACAAAATACTGTAGTAATCAATTTATTTTATTTTATTAAAACTAGAACTGCTCTTCTAAAGCTTGAGATATTGAATGTATTAATTATATTTTATATGTAATCTATACTTATAAAATAACATGTCCTGACTGACTGATTCATCATCGCCGAGCGCAAACTATCAAGGCTACAAGCATGAAATTCGGACTGTATATTCATTTTGTTATGTAGGCACCCACTAAGAAAGGATTTTAGAAAATTCCACCCCAAAGGGGTCAAAATAGGGGATGATAATATGTATGAAAGTCCGTCATTTTGAAAGTTACATAAACAAAATTTTGTATTTCGGTTATTGACGTAAAACAAATAAATAAGTGTTTCAGGAATTTTGGAAATTCTATTTAATAAGGGATGAAAAAGGGGGTGAAAGTTTGTATCGGACTTGCATTATTTTTGATCTGAGGTCAAGTTATGGTCATCAACGTAACGTAATATTTTAAATTAACATGTAAATACATATGTATATTTTCGTATTTGTATATAATCAACTTCCACGCGAGCAAAGCCGCGGGCAACCGCTATCTAGTTATCAATATACACAAATTTGTTTATACTATTTTGTTTTATCAGGTGTTCTGTCTTACGACATGTCCATTCCTTTTGTCAGTGAACTTAAACAGCCAATGCACCTTGACCTCTGCCTCCACTTTCAGCTCCATGAATTTTCTTCTTTTCTTAAAATCATCCAAGAGTTTATAATCAAATAAATATTTACTAAAAGATATTTTTTTAATTGCTTTAAATGTTTTATGATAAATTATTTTCAATAAATAATGTGTCCAAATGTTTGCATTTATATTCTTAAAATTGAAAAATGACAGAGAGGCAGATATTTGCACAAACACGGGACAAACAGAGAGACAGATATTTCCACAAACATGGGGCAAAGAGAGAGACAGATATATGCACAAACATGGGGCAAAGAGAGAGACAGATATTTCCACAAACATGGGGCAAAGAAAGAGACAGATATATGCACAAATATGGGGACAAACAGAGATACAGATATATTCACAGATATCGGGACAAACAAATATACAGATATATTCACAGATATGGAGTCGAACAAAGATACAGATAACAACTATATAGGTATGGGGACAATTCTTTGTTGTTGGGAGGGAAATTAAGCGTAAAGATTCCTCAATATCTATTGGTATACAATTTCACGACCACAATAATCTTAAACAGAAATTAAATACGATATTAATTAAATCAATCTAAAGTTAGATAAAAAATTATTTAATAGTTTGCTATAGTGAAACAATACTAAAAACCATATTTATATTTTACATTTAAAATAAAGATATAATTTCATTTTTTAAAAGCTTTAAATAAACCACCATGCAAACAATAATATCAGAAATTTGTTGATAAAAAATCAATATGAATATTCTATATTAATAGTTTTTATTTTACTAAAAAATATTTATATAATATTTTTAAAAAAATAAAAATTATACTTGTTAATGAAATTCAAACCTGGAATCCCATGTCCGTGTTCATTTTTAAATCTAATGAATATTCTATTTGCATGCGGCTATACACGTAGTTAACAACTTTGATATTGTGACTATTTAATAAATTTCTTAAGAGTCATACGCAAAATAACATGTGAAATAATGAATAGACTTAAAATCAACATAAAGATTTTTGATTTTACTCTCATCAAATGGTTTTCGAGTAATCTCTTCAGTCATCGGTGTTTTTCGTTTAATCTAGTTTCGCTAAGACATAAATTCAGTTTTTTTTAATTTATCTTCTAATTCCTGACGTCAGCCGGTTTCTACCATCAAGTCAGTTTATAAAGACTTTTTTTATTAACTCCAAGCTCATCCATATCCACTAAATGAGTGTAATCGAAATTCAATACCATTCTTCTACTAGATTGTGGGAAGGATTCCAGCTAGATTCCTACTTCAAAATGCGTGTGTATGCTGAATTGTTAATGGAAGGAAGATAGTTTTAATATTATAAAGGAAACTTTTCTTAAAATCTATCAGCAATAAATTTTGATCAATAATAACTACAATAATATAGTAGAAAACCAGATATAAAATGTCAAAAACAAAATGATTTATTTTACATATAGGATAAACACAGGGCTGTAATGAGAGAGAAAGTTACTTTATGGTTTCAAACTTTCCCATCCTCTTGAAATAGGTATCAATAATGTTTGTTTGTCTTTCCAATGAATGTTTAGAATGATGGGAAAATATGAATTCATCCTCACTTACAATATTAATTCGACTCCATGACTCAACATACCTTTCCTTCTCATTTTATACAGACTCACTGACTCAGGATTGTGTTGTGGCTTAGGTTAGGTTGTGTTAGATTAGGATAGGATCATATTGTGTCATATTTATGTCTTTAGTGTGACATCAGAACAGCCTGGAACGAGTTAGTACATCAAAATGTAGATGAATTCCAATAACCTGCTTTCACAACCATTCTTAACAGGGTCATAATTGTTTGTAGCCAGATTGGCAGCCATTGGAACTTTATACAATGATATACAGCTTAAACAATAGCTTTGTAAGAAAAAAAACTATTTCATGATAATGTTCAATGTTAAAAGCAATCTTTCAATCTCCGGTAGGTAGCGCACCTCACCTCACTCAACATATCCATCGACAACCTACCAATAAATGTATGGTTAAATTCCTAACTGAAACTATTTAAATACTTTTTTGTATCGGTAAAGGAATTTAAGGGAGTAAATTTGCTAAAAATGTACACTTTTTTTTCTATTTTAAATATAAATATAGATAGAAATAGCTTTAAAATTTTATTTTATAATATTCTACTATTATTACATTATTGAAGAAAGATATGTAAAAATTAAAATAAAAAAAATAATTTAAATGAAAGAAAGCCATCCCAGTTAAACTTAAAAATGTTTGGTCTCAGGTTTCCTCTTCATGTATAAAATTTGTCTAGTTAATAGGGACTAACAAGGAGAAAATGGTCATGTTCGTTCCCAAGACACCTTCCAGCGTGTTCCAGTAAACAGGAACATAAGTTGTTATTTGGTCCGTAATATGGAGTCTTGTTATTTTCTCCAGATTTCCTCCCAGGCTGACTGCAATCCTCTTATCAAGAGGCTGGCTATATTGGCCAATTAGGAACAAGACAGTTTCTACAGATAGTGTAAATAGAACACACATCTCGCTTCTAAGCCACTGAAGATATTATTCACTACTCGTCTCCAGCAAGTTTTCGTGAAGGATGTTGTATCGCTGCTGATTAAAATTGTTCAATAGCTATACCAATGCACATAATTAACATTAATCGCATCTAAAACACTATTTAATTATATGAATAAAGCTGCATCCAATTCTCTCAAACGATCCTACATCTTTTAAATCTATTAATCTGCAGTGCACTTTGCATATTAATAGAACCGATAAATAAAGTTAAAATAACAAATGGTTCTCATTATAATAAATTAATTGAAAATTGTGTTTGATTTTAGCATTTAGGAAATATATTTTATGTTCAGGTTTCTGAATTTCAAGTTTTTTTTATTATATCGCTTATATTGTAGATATTTATATGCTGTTAAGACTCGATTTCTTAGGTATGTTTTCGTTTGGTTCAGATATGTAACATAATAAATAATTAAGTGTGTGGATTGGTGATAAATAAGTAATTTACTAAAAAGGAGCTGTCTTATGGGTTGATAGAAAAGGCCACAACCATTGACTTTTTGCAATTTCTTGTTTAGTCAATTTAACTATAGGCCTTACTAAATAATTTTTACTTAAATTTTCACATACCTAATCATTTAATTTTGTGTGTGAGCGAGACAAGGGAATCAGAGCTAACTTTACATCCTATAATGCAAGACGCCACCACCTGCGTTGCTCGATAGATCATGATCATTCATAATATGTAGCTGTCAATTTACGCACGTCTATCACAGACTCTGCCTTTTAATATGAGTGAAGAATGGTCGTGGGTACGGGGTGACTCATGGATAGTTCAGTGGTTCAAGCATTGGCGTGCTAAGCCAAAGGTACCTGGTTCGATTCTAGTGTCCATTTATAAATCTTTAAATTTAAAAAACACGATAACAATGATAATTGAAGTATATAAATTGTGACGATAGTCCCTATATAGTATATAAGTCATGTCAGTAACCAGTGCTATAGTTAGCGTGTCCATGCTCGATGCCTGGGAGGCTCACTTACCTTCTTTTTTCTATAACTACACCAGAGTATGGATATCCTCAAGAACTAATTTTAAAGATTATTCAAAATAATAATTTGTCATGACTCAAATAATCAGCGTGACGTTCGTAACAGGGTAAATAAACTTGCTTTCTTAACCCTTTTCTACCATTAGTAACGGCGGATCAATATCATTCACCCACCAGGAGGATAAATACTTCTCCTTTATCTTGGCTAACAAGAGGTGGCTCCTAATATTAATGATAATTAACATCTTTTGAAGTGCTTGGAAAAATGTCTAACTCGGGAATGAGCTAACTTGAAAATATATTATTGTTTTAGAATTCAATGTTTAGTTACCGACATTCAAATATTACGTTTTCCGCGTTTATATTACATAATAAAATTAGATCAAACAATAATCACAAATACTCTCTGTGGAGTTACAACACTAAATAATATCTGTTAACAGAATTATAAACCAGAAGCGTGTCTACCAGTTTACATTCCAATTTGTTGTGATTTTAAATTTCATTGGTGGATGGAAGATAATTAAAATACATTTCATAAGTCTGATTGTATTTACTATACGTTTTGAAATGAATTTTACACCAAGTTTAATTATAAGCTAGTTTTTTTCCAACGGAATATTAGTATTAGATCTCACTAAAATACATTAAAACCATTATCTAAAAACACAACTTTAACCAAATAATCCAATATAAACTTGTTGTTTGGTATTCAGATCTTTAGAATCATAAATAGGTTTTATTAATTTCCATTCAAACAACACAAGTATAAATTTAATTTAAAATTAATTTAATTTCTAAATAAAATATTTTTAAAATAACTTTAAAAACAATTTGATTTCGGGTAAACAAACTGTAAATATAATTAGAATACACAATGTATAGTTGTTGACCGCAAGTGGGGTGTTACTTCGCACGCTCCTATTATTATTTTTTTCTTAAAGTTGACCACCAATCAGGCAATGTAGGATGAACTTGTCCAAACAATAAACAACTTTAAACCATATAAAATAGTTCTGTGAACATTATACCTCTGTCGCTCTATGTTATTTTCCTATCTTAAGTCTTACTAGTTATTCTGTGACGTAACTTCGCTCCCTCCATTTAAAAAATTTAAAGACTTTATGGTAAGAATCTTGTCATTTTTCATGGAACTGAAACTTTCCTTCCTTCGTGTCCATGTTGGTAGCTCACCTCATCTTACACAGCTCCTTGTGTCTGTTTTTGGAGAGTTATATTTTTACAAGGTTCCGGTTATTTAATAACCTGGGGCCCTGCCTCTTTCCACTCTAACACCGGACATTCTTTTACTTGTCCGGTGACATTTGCATGAGATTCAATGATGTTTGTGTGATCTTTGTTGGTTAGAGGGCTGGAATGTTTCTTCACTTCAGATTCTATATGGACAAAGATCCTGTCCGAGAGGATCAAATAATGTCCCACTACTAGGAAATATCAATATTATCTTCTCTACTGAGAATGAACCATCTTGTGATAAGAATTTTATGAATAATGTGAATAATGAGTTTTGCAACATTTTCATTCTTTATTATATCTTCTTTGTGGAATATGATGAACTGTGCAAAAGTTATTTTTGTGTAGTTGTAATAGTTTTTGAAACATTTTGGCTGATACACATGACAATATCTGCTGCAATTCGCAATTTTCCAACACTCCAATCATTAGGGACAGAGTGGGTTTTGTGGCATTTATGTATTTATTGTTTTATTAGCGTATGACGTAGCCTACATCTGCATAAACTTGTAACAGTTACTTATATACGATATAAAATATGTCGTTAAGGTATGGTACAAGCATATAAAGCAGATTAACATTACTCATTAGATATCGTAGACGTATTATCACAATGAATGGCATCACACCTGGATGTCCAACAAACTCAGCCAGTAGATGGCTGCGGGCGTGGCATCAAGAAAGTCCTTCTTGGGTCCTTCAAATTCTCTGTTTGGACAGACATGTATGAGGTGATATAATGAATGTTCCAAAGCCCCACAGTCTCATCGGGAGTTGTCATCAATTCCACATTTATATAGGTCCACCTTACTTCCAGCGTGACCCGTTCTGATTCTGTTTAAAAGACTCCATATTTTCCGTGGTAGGTTCATGCCTGGTAGTGATTTTGTTGGAATATAGTTGAGCTGATTATTCCTGATCATGTTAGGGTGACCACCAATTTCTCCCGTCTTCTTTAAAGTAAAATGTTTCTGGTTGGTGAAAGAATTAGTTGCTTCATTTATGTATTATTAGTAGTGTATATGTCACCTGTGAACAAATTGGTGGTGCCAGCTCGATTTTGATATTTTCTGGACAAATAAAGTTTTGAAACCGAGCTACACAAATGTGTTCGTGTTAAATTAATGTAAATTATTGTGTTGAGTTATTTTATATTTCATATTATCTAGTTAGTAATATATTATATGGCTTTGTACTGTGACTTAAAAATAATAATTGTTGGCAATTTAGCAATAAATTTCGAATATTAATCCGAATGAGAGCTCTTGTCATTACTGACATATTTTTCAATTATATTTTAATTGAGTATTGTTATAGACTATGGTATAGTAGATATTTCACTTAACAAGTACAATGCTAGAAATTAGTCCTAAGATGATTATTTTTCAACTTGGAAAACAATTTCAGGCATCACAATGATGTCTCAAAATGACAATAAAATTCCTCTAACATTTAATTATTAATTTAATCCTGATAATAAATCAAAAGTGGTAATAAGTAACTTATATTTTGTTGTCTTCACTAATGACACCAGCTAAATGTAAGTGCTCACACGTGTGCCTTCTCTCCCGTTTTACAAATGTCCCTGTATTTTTAGACAGTTTCTAACATGTAATTTACTTCCCTCACGATCCTAGACATCCTAGAGGCATTTATCTAAGAGCTAGACACCGCAAAGTAATTTCCTGGTGGTAATCCTTGGAAATACGTCTTCATTTGCTTTGACAACGATTTTCTTCTCCCGCAGAAACAAGCTAACACAGCGATATAGCTCTAACCTTAAAGATGAAATATAAGGGATGTGTTGGAGTGGCACAGCCATCGTTAGGTAATTGAACCTATTTTAATTGTATTTGGAAGAATGTTTTTATTATATAGTTTTACATGAACCAAAATGAATAGTTTCTAAAATAATCTTAAAAGTAAAAGTTATGTATTTGATTTTTGAAGTATTATTTTTATAAACACATTTATTTTAAATCGTTTAAAATCAATGCTATTTGGTTTATTCAACAATGTCAGCATGAAACCTCCAAAAGATTTACAACCACTCAAATACAGCAATAGCCTAGAAACCCCATCAAGTAACAACACAACCACAATGATATACCAAAAAACACAATTGAAATACTGCTGCCAACCATAGAACGTGAAAATTTTGTAAACATTCCCTTCACTGCATAAAATGTACCTAGTATTATGACCAAACATAATCTTTACTTTAAATCAATTGAAACATAGTCAAATTATATTAGTTTATTTAAAAAAATTCTAAAGTATGACATTTGATTCCTAACTGATACAATTAATTAGCAAATAATAACATGTGAATATATTATCCCTTCTAGCTGAAATTGTACGCAAGTAACTCAAGGCCTTTGTGGATATAGTTACAATTTTTTTAACCTGGTCACATTATATATTATATAATTGTGCATAACTATTATGATATTTGCGTTAATTTTATGTTCTTATCAGAACCCATGTCAGTCAATTCATCCATTACTGTTGAGATAAATTATATTCTCAATGGTAGCGATTATAAAGCTAAAACTGAATGTTTACGCTTTGAGTGTTTTAGAGAACACAAGTACTATTAGCGACGATTATAAACATTAAAGGACCTAGAAATTATTTTAATAATAGTGGATAGCTCTAATATTGATTTCTAGTAAACCCAGATACATGGTTGATAGACTAAGCCAAGTATGTGTTTTGTTTTTTATATTTTATTTATTGTTAATATGTGATGTATAATTTATATTTTATGTTTTGAATTATAGCAGGATTTTAACCACACGAATGTGGAGGGATGAGGAGTGCGTATTAGTGATGAAGAAATGTAGTCGAGTCAGAGTTAAAAACAGTTTATACACCCAGTTGGGTTTTAAACATTGACCTCTCTATCACCGGATTAATAGAGCCAGACGAGTTTGTTACTCAGACTGCGTGACCAACAATATAAAGGTTTTATCCCATTGTATTAAATATGAGTATTTATTTGGATAGCGGATTCCTCACATTTATAAAATCATGATACGATATATTTGGTCTTAAAATTGATATTTTTAAAATCCTTATTACATTAAACTGGAAATATATTATGATTTAAATAGTGGTGTACCATAAAATTAGCTACAGAATATAATTTGGTAAGACCAGCTGGTAGATTAGGTAAAAGGTTCGGTCCAAAAGACCATTTGAAAATATGATCAAAGATATCCCAATTCTCTGTATACAATCAACAACACATTTAAATATGTATGTTTATTTATGTACCATAATGTAATGTATAGGTAAAATAAATATAAAGTGTGTAGTATTTAGAGTAAATAATATAAAATACTAGATAATGCTTGCTTTGTTCAAGATCACACGAACACAAAGGTCATGAGTGCATGCACTATACAATTCACAGGAATTTAAATTGATGGACATAGAACTCATTTTGCCAGCAACAAAATTTGGAATTATCTATCAATTCGTTTGTTTACAGTTCTAGAACATTAGCTTGATAAAAATTAAGAAGTACGAATATGGGTTTCGAGGAAGTGAGTTTGTCATCACTAGCTAAAATATCTTTCAGAATTAATCTTAGTAAAACAATCAAAAAGGAACCATAGACACTGGCTTGTGTCTCACAATGAAGATGATTTGTTAAATTAGTATTATTTAAGCTTTTTGAAAATGTTAGTATTTAAACATGTGATTTTTTGCTAATAAACCTAAATTTATCTACTTTATTAAAAAACACAGCAAATTAATTAAGATTATTCACGAGGCAAAGGAAAACGTATATTAGATAAAATCTTTTCTTGAAAATTGCCTTACAAATAATATACATTTTTCAAACGTAAAGATAGACTTAAAATAAAATATAACTAAATGTTTACTTAATTTTAATTTTAACAGGGATTAAACTCAGTCAATTAATAAATAGATTGGAATATTACAGTCCTGTAGTGACTTATGGTGTTGATCTAGACAGTCCCATTCTGCCTTCTGTCAGCACAATATAGAAATGAGATGGACAATATTTCAAGACATATCCTTTATATTGACTGAATGGATTACATTTATATATACCAATTGTTTGAAATTGAACCTTGAGTTAAGTTTATTTTAAGCTCATTATAAAAAGATATATTTTAATAATATTTTAAGTAATTTTTTCATACTCAATTATCATCTTCAGCACCTTCTAGTCGAATGTGTCATTAACATTAGATTTTCCAGTTATTCTGCAGGTAGACCAGTTAATATGTTAAGACTTCAACATTGTTATGAAAATATTTACATCACCTTCCTTTGTGATTCAATTACGTGAAGAATTTAGCCATACATCTTTAAATTTAACCTATTTAAATTTTACCACACCTGTCAAAGGTGGTCGCGCAGATGTCGACTAAGCTCGTAAACCAGCCAGCCCCTGTACACACTGGAAATCTATTAAAGCTCGTGGATATACTGTATATAGGTGGACTGCAGATATACTGTAGATAGGTGGACTACGGATATACTGTAGATAGGTGGACTAAAGATATATTGTAGGCAGGTGGACTACGTGATAATACTGTATCTAGGGGACTACGACTGTACTGTAGATAGGGGACTACGGCTATAATGTATCTAGGTGGACTACGGATATACTGTAGATAGGGACTATGGATTATGTAGATAAGTGGACTACAGATATAGTCTTAGGTCAAATAATGGACTGTAAACTTCACAGTAGGTAGTCATGAACTACATTCGAATTGTTTAATCTACAGTTCATCCTATATATATATATATAAATATATATATATATATATAAATCAAACTTCGATATTTAGTTTGGGAACGGTACTTATGATGTTATAAACTATCAAATCATTCTTAAATTTACCTTAAAATGTTCTATGGTGACCCTGCCAAAACTTTAATATGTATTTTAGAAAGACTAGATTTACAATCATCACCATTTATTTTGATTTAAAACAGTGATAATTCACGTGAAACTACCTTAAAATAAATAAGTTTAAACTTGTTATAGTTATTTTAAAATTAAAAGAATAAAATGTAATATTTTTAATCCAATAACTACGTTTTAATACTTTTCTTCTCCCTGTTGTGGCTTTAACCATATTTTAAAGTGTCAAATCCTTTCTTGGATGACATTGTGACTCAGTGCTCAAGTAGACGTACCCCTTACCCTGCAATATGTGTTACAGTCACGACGTAGTGGATTAGCTCGTACTCTAAAAGCAGACATGTATTTAGGGGAAGAACCTCTCTCTATCCTTTCACCAAAGTCACTTGATACTACTTTTAATTAAAATTAACATGCATTCGATAAAGTGAGCTATAAATAAAATATATTTTAATATGGGTTACATACAACGTGAGGGTTCGTCTTCTTAACTTAGTAATCTAGGGTAAGGTGCGTAAGATAATTTGATATTTTATTGTCGTCTGACACCACGAATTATATCAAAAATATTATGTTCCTCTAGTAGCAAACCCCCAATGATATTTTTCTAAATGGCTATAAGATGTTTGTAAATCTATTGTAAACACCCTTTCCCATTTAACCCTTTACACGAACCCATAGCCCACAACCCATAACTAGACTATAAAACTGAATTCTAAATACATCCTTAACTTGATTAAATATACAAGCTATTGCTATAACAGTTTCAGCCACTTATAAATATCATAATTTTAAGTTAAAAAATGACACCCAGAAACGGGAATAGAACTCATGATCCTTGGTTTAATACACTAATGCTCGTACCACTGAGTTATCCAGGAGTCGTCCTGTGCCCAGGGTTATTCTTCACCATATTTTAAGGCAGAGTCTATATGGATGTGAGGAAATTTTCAGCTGCATGCACAATCAATTAAGATCACACGTTATAAGATAGTGCAGCCCCCTTTTACTAGGGGTGGGGGGGAGGGGTATTATGATGTCAATAGTGCAATGACAAATGTATGCATATGCATTTCAGAGCAGAACATTGGCGTGATAAACGAAAGCTCCTGGGTTCGATTACTGTGTCCATGCGTCATTTTCCCAATTTAAAGAATACGATATTTCGACGCGGCTATAACCGTAACTAACAAATATAATAGTTTTGCTATTTAATCCATGTTGATATGTGCGTCATACAACTGTCATTGTACTGTTGCCAGCATAAACCCTTACCGGGTCGACCTGATAGCTCGTGGTCTTGTTATTGATTGCATATGTAGCTGGCGATTTCCACACGTCCATTACAGATTACGTCTTAAAATATGAGTGAAGAATGGCCTGGGCACTGGATAGCTCCGCTTAGTGGTTAGAGTGCAGACGTACTAAATCATAATTTCTAGGTTTGACTCCCGTGTCTAGCAAAGCCGTATTTAAGGGGTAACGGAGTTAAAAGATCACTGTGGCTTGGAAACAGAAAAGGGGCGAAAGAGATAGAAATCAAGAAATATGAAATGGAACTTTTTGTTTGCGACTATTGCAATTTCTAGTTTTACTTGTTTTCAAAACACAAGGAGGTAAAGGATGACAATAGGGCCTAGGGGTGTGCATGATTCGTTTATTTTGGGGTAGTTTTTTCAAGAAATGTTTTTGTTTATGTTGTTGGCACAAAGATTACTTTAGGTGTATTTAAGCTTGTTGTAGTGTTATTGTCTAGAATTAGAGTTAATATATTTTCTGTCTACCAACCTGAAACCAGTTTTATAGCTATCTTTGTATTATTTAGTGATTGTATTTAAAATGGTTTTTATTTGTTTATTGTATACGGTATAATTGAAAATTATTTTATTCTGTAATTTATAATTTCTTTCGCCTCCCTATCATATAAAAACTTTTATTGTAAAACAAAATCGATAGATCTTATTTTGACCCAATTAAATTTTTATTTTAAAAGGAGATTTCAAACCTTAGAGCAATATATTAAAACTTGTTATAACCTTTTCCAGGTGTTTTACTCTTTATTAAAGATTACATAATTTGATTTATGGTTCCTCACTCTCTAGTCCTACTTTCACTAGTCAATTTGTATATATAAGACAAAGTAAGAATGTGTAGTGTTTGCCCAGGAAAAGAAACGCCACATCTAGCTGGAAACCTGAAATTTGGCAGGAAGGTTATGACCCTAAACAATCAGAAATATCTGAAAATGGGAAATTTCGAGCTCGGGCTTTGAAAAATGTGGAGCTATGATTACAAACAATCCTCATAAATGAGATATAAATATAAACTGAGATTAATGGCCAGAGGGCTTGTTTTGACACCCTCGATCCGCAAATGTTGGCACAATAATTACTAACGGTGACTTCTCATTGGTCGATATATCTTGCCATGGAGTTTTTATAAATATAAAATCAGCAATACCCACAAAAAGACAAATTTAAATACCAAATCAATATTAAAATTGGAAATTTCTAAGAGTGAGTTGGAGAAAAGAAATAGAAATGGTTCTAAATCTCCAAAACTAATAAAAAAATCCTTTTTGAAATTAGGTAAGTACGTAAAAGGACAACTGTTATACATTCAAATATGCCTTAAAATTTGAAATTTCTAATTGGGAGTTTGAAAATTGGGGAAAGTCGGGAATTAAAATTTACAAAATTATAAAATAATCCAATTAATTGTATAGTGGTTAATTGAAATTCTGCAAGAAGGTATATTTATTATTTTAGCACACGTCTTACTACCCGTTCGGTTTATACGCTTTAAGTACTAATTACGCTAATGGATTAGGAATAGGGAAGGTTTAATTAGAGGAATTGAACCCGCATTTGCGTGGAGGGAAAGTAGAAAACCATTTAGGAAACCCCTCATGTTAACCCGACCGAGATTCGAACCTCGATCTTCCCATCCTTGGCAGACGAGCTCAACACGACTAGCGCAATAGCCAACTACGCCACCGAGGCGGGTTCAAGCAGGTATAAGGATCACTCTAAATACAATACAAGTCTTAAATTTTAAAATTGTATTTCTATAAATAGGAAGGGAAAGGGGGTTATATAAATAAAAACAAAATACTCACAGTTAAGGTAGAAAAGTTAAATTTCCCAGAAATATAGAGGGAATAATCGAATTAACCATAAAATCTAAACTCTAGTTTAAAAAAGTGATGGATGTGTTATAAAAAGAAAATATAGACTTTAGCTTTAGTAGGAAAGTTAAATTTGCTGGACGTTAGGACCTCTCTAGATAACTAATTAGGAGCTAAAATAGGAAGATTATAAGTGGGAGTTGGTGAAATAGTGGAAGGTTGGTCAATACATAAAACTAATAGAAAAATTAAAATAAGATAGAATATAAAAAAAACACTTTTGGTGTTCGACAGAGGAACACCGGGTGAGAGTTTTGGCCCTCATATCTCTTTGCCATGAGATAGATATTGATTTTAAAGCACCCCCTGTTCCCACCCCCAAATATACATTTTATGTATGGGCCTGTGACCACGTGTCATTGTTCAGTTAAAACATATTATACTTACCTTTCTAAATCCATCAGTATGAATATTTTGTAACCTCTCTCTCTCTCTCTCCCTTTCCCCTTATTTTCAATCTTGAGTAGTTTATGTTTGCAAGAACTGTATTCTAATCATTCTAGGGACCAAACACTTGTGGTGTACCCCAACTTCAATCTTGATTAGTTAAGTTTGCGTCGTTACACCAGTGACCCCGTGAGCTAAGATACTAGACTCGCAGTGGACTGGGCGGGGAGTCATGGGGAAGATAAGGTTCGAATCTCGGTAGGGTTACTAAGGATGTTTTTACACATGTGATTTATCTTTTGGAACTTTTTAACCATCTCCACTATAATGTGAATATTCTTCTTTTATATGAACGTTGTAATGATATGGTATTAGACATCCCAATAATGTATAGTACAGCTATATTCAAAATTACTGATATTATAAATAATAGCGGGTAGTAAGAACTATTTGTGTTAAGTTGTTAAGTTGCAAGATATGGGACATCTTTCTATGTATCTGTTTAAAAAGACAAAGAGTTTGGTCAACAGATAAGCACCTGGATGACCGCACCTTTTTTTTTCTAGGAAGTTTCGAGAAGGAAATGTCACTAGATATACCCCTTCCTCTCTCGCCTTTCTGACAAGGAGCCGAGTAGGTAAAGTCTTTGTAAATCTTAATTCGTGTTTTTACGGGAATCCAAATCTCGCATGTCGGGAATTGCCTTGTATATGACGTAATAATTGGGCATTTAAATTAAAGTCAATAACGTGTGAAATATCGAACAAAAACTGTCTATATACTTATAATAAAAACTAGCAATACCAGAATTTTTTATTTCTAGAATAAGATATCACCCCTTTTTAATTATTATAAATACAGGATAACAAACTTGGACCGATTTAATTATGATAACAAATGTCACCCTAACGGTGGCCAATAAACATTGATATATTACGCTCTCTTTTTTAAACGTGACAAACTCATAGTCCCCTTGCATTAAATCTTTGAATATTCCTTGTTTTTAAAAGTATGATCTAATATTTACTGTGTACAAAGTAAGTCTTTCTTTGATGATAATTTTGTTTTATTATAAAATCGAGTTTTCAATTTTATATTTGGCCGGTAGACGCGTGTATTGACGGTTGCATTTGTCAACGGTGCCTTTCGGCGTCTCTACTTAACGCATGCGCGTCGTGATGCCGGCAAACGGCGCTCAGAAACGACAGTTTTGGCGCGTACGTGATCCGCGTAGGACCTCCCCAGACGCCGAGTGTTTTAGGACGCGTCGCGTCATTTATTTGCTCGTTCCAACGTAAATTAAGAGAGACGATTAATACCCAGGACCTCAAAAATTCCTCCTAAACATCGTAAATGTGTGTTTATTACTTCAAGTGATGTGTACTCTAGTATTTGAACTGTTTCACAATGTTTTTTAAAATAACGTGTATATGTTGGAACTAACAAAGTGTTTTCTAGGAAAATCATTAGCTATGCCCAGTTACTTGACTCTCTTAAAGAAGAAATTCTATCCTTGGAACTCAGAATATTGATGATAGAGAGCAGCAAGGTATAGCAACATTCCTACATACCTTTCTTAGTTGTGTGTCTTGTATCGACATTTTTACAATTAAATTAATTATTTTATACCCATCATCCGCACATAATTTCGTGCACATTGAACCCTTTAATTTTAAAGGATACAAGTTTGAGAATACCATTTTGTTATGAAGGTTTGAATTGCAAGCAGCGTCACCAGTTGTCCTTAGTTCGTACCCTGACTGGAATAATGCACATCTTGATGATTATTGATACTCTTGAGAATATTTATTATTCGGTGTTAGAATAAGCTTTATTGCATTCGAATGTAAGATAGCTATTCTACCAACGTTGTATACGTTTTGTGATGAAGCTATTACATAATTTAATACAAATCAACTTAGTTTATTTATTGTACTACTTGAATTATCTATAATATATTAGGAATATATTTGAATCAAGAAGTATTTTAGGGCAGATTCAGAAATTAATAAGTTATTAGTTGTAGAAATTAAAAGAATAAACGATAATAAATTATTTTATAAACCTATTCATACACCTTATCAATAATTATAAGAAATATATATATGTTCTTGGTACGGGGGTGATTAAAAAATAATTTGTATAGAGTTTATTTGCATTAGAAAAAGGAAAATGTTTTAATTCTATATATAGGGTTAGACCTATTAGCTTTAATTTAGTTTAATTTTCTATATTTTAGTGTACGAAGCACAAGCATCTTTGATATTCTATGAGCTAGTTTATTTATGTTAGATGATAGAAACCGAATTAAGGTATTATTTAAGCGCCATACCATTTGACTCATACAACAACATTGGATTTCTCAATTTGACACTTGGGATTGTTTTTTAACTTCATATCTCTCAGGAAAGTACCCATCACAAAGCTCTTCTAAAAAAGGAATCATGCAAAGGCAGGGATAGATTTTCACTAAAAATAACACTGCTTGTACACTACAATGTAACCAATAAATAGAGTAATCACTTTGAAGGTCATTCCTTCCAAAGCTGGTCGGATTTTGTTATGTCAGGAGAGTAAACAATCAATAAAGCAGTACCATTGGAATTGTTACCATACTATCGGACCATTCTCTATTGATAATTACACATAATATGTACGAACTATTGGTTTTAATGTTATAATACTACCTGCATTGGTGGACAAGCTTACAAGATGTCAAGATCATGGATTCTACATTTTTACTAACGTGAAGGTTGTGGCTCAAATACCAGCTGAGTTTACTGTGGGGGTGTATATTTATAGAGGATTATATTATATCTCTCACAAATAAGGTTGTACTTAGTCTAAACTGTACGTCCCTATCTCATTAGTGAGACTACTTGCCAAAATACCGGCCGGGTAATAGAATAGGGTGAGAAAAGTAGATTATACATAATCTGTTATTAAAGTTTTATAATAATTTAAGATGTCGAAATATCAATCAGAGTTCTCAGATGTTTAAATAGCCTATAAAACGCAAGTAATTAAATTAAATTTATATTTTCAATAATTTTTACTGTTGATTTAACGGGAATAAGTCCTTAATTCTAGTAGTTTTAGTAACATACAAGCCGACAACTGCGATATTTATAGCCTCGCCAATATTTATATTTCTGCCTAATTTTGGGCTTGTCATAATCTATAGGTTTTTGTTAAATACCTCGTTTGTCTTTACTAAACGTTATATCTATCCCTTTATCTTGTTTATTAATTCTATTTAAATGGATAAACAATAGTTTTATATCTTTTGTCACCCACTTTTTGAACTTCTAAATCCATTATTTATTATTATTATTATTATTATATTATTAATTTTCTAAGCATTGCGTCTTACTACCCGTTTGTATAATACGCCTATGTACTAATACATTAGTGATTTAGGGATAAGTAATGTTTTAATTGAGAGAAAATGCATCCAAATTTTCGTGGAAGGAGATTGGGAAACAATTTAGGGGAAGTACTCTCAGTGCACCCAACCAGGATCAAGCCCCTATATACCCATTTTAGGCAGTCTAGTCCAACACAAGAGTAGCGCGTTAAACCACGCGGCCACTGAAGCAGGTCATAGTTATTATTAATTCTCTCTAAATTATTATTACAAATAGATCAAAATGCAGGGTTTCTCACGCTACAAATAAACAAATTAAGTAGTTTAGTATTTTTTAATATTTCTTTTCTAAACTCTAAACTAAATCTTTAGCTATTAGTAGCACAATAACTCACACGATGTTTAGTAATTAAAATATATAGGGATAGATTTTTTAAATATTAAAATATATTATATTATATTATTAAATACCTAAGTTACCTGAATTGTGTTTATTGATTGTTGTAAATTATATTAAATGATCGTTTCGTTATTAATCATGACGTCAATTAAATAATCCACCACACAATAATATAATGGATCGAGAATACCAATGAGATTAGTGAAAATGTTATTTGCATGTCATTAACTTGTTGATCACATCTTAGTGCACGTGCACTGAATGCTTCTGTGGGTTTCATTCAAATCTAATATTTATATGTAAAATGGTATTCTTATCTCAAGACAGAATAGAGATTTTGAATAGCATTAATCACTGCTACCAGTACGACTTAATAGGAGAATTCAAAATGTTTCGATAATAGCTCTAACAATATTGCTTAAAATTAGTTTATTGAGACTATAATGAGACTTTAAACGTTTATTTACATGTAGTATTAAATTTTCTAAATGAGCTAATATTATAAAATTGAATCATATATGTTGTATAAAATGAGTTTCTGGGAAGTATTTTACAAGACATATATTAATGTATCATCATTATTCTTTTTAAAACAAATCGAGGATTATATGACAATCCAAACCATTTTGAAAGGGCTTGGGCATTTTTGTTTAAAATTTGTTTAAATAGTGTTTAAATTAGTATCAAGATATTGTTTCTATAAGGACATCTCATTACATGGTAGTTTCATAATACATTAATTTTGAAAATCATACTACAAATTATAATAGCCTATATGAGAACTTTTCCTCATTATTTATCTTTAAATATGAATCAAATAAAGGTTATTGTAATTTTGAGAATAAATAGTGCTAAGATATTAAAAATAATGTCTAGCATGTTATACCAAAATAAATTGATTTCATATATTCATTAATTTTAGCAAGTTCATCTTAAATAGTACTGGAAAAATTCTATAATGATGTAATTTGAATAGAAAAATATCCTGTCTAACTGGCTATAGCCCTGAACGTAGTTTAACCATTTATATTTTATTATAATGATGTCATATAGATGTATAACATACGAAAATGAATACATTGTATCTCAAGGTTTTAACAAAAATGTAATTTTGAGATATCTTCGATTAATAAAACAACTTTCCCTTCTGTCGTAAGTCTGTGTGTACACTGCTGAAGGGAGTCTGTGCATCGTTGGCCGGCATTATATTACAAATTGAGTGGCAGGGAAGGGAATTTAAGCGTTTCCATCCTTTATGGGTGTCTTGATTTTTAATATTCCTTTCTATGGTTAGATTTATATATTTTACTTGAACAACACTTCTTCTAATTATCTCTTTTAAGTAATTGTACTTGTGTTAAGCAAATAGGAAATAGCACTATTCTAGGTATATACATTTAGTACTAATACTATTCTATTTAGTATTGTTATTGTTATATATATGATTAATGGTAATCGAAGGGATATAAAAAAATCATTATTTTAAATTTTAGTTGTTTAATCCAATAAACAGAAGAATTTCTTGAAAAAGTATTAACTTTGCTTTTATTATACTCGTATTTAACTAGTTTTAAATTATCAATCTCTGTCTAAGAATCCAAACTCTATATAATAATATAAATTAATTGTTAATACAAGTTTTGTATGCATACATTATAATAGGTAGTAATTTGTATACATATAAATTTGTTATTGAAATTTTATTATTATACTAAAATTTTCACATCAAACAATAAAGCTTGTTTGGATTAAAGGCTCCGGCTTCTTGAAAGTTTTTACCCGCCCACCGCCTTACATCTTATAGGATTATAGGATTATAGGATTATAGGAATGGCATTTGATGTGCTTCAATATGACTTAATGACATTCTTATCTTATTGTGAACCATATTTCGAAAAATATCTTATTAGTTTGAAGAAGGCTATATCTATATTCCTAGTGATTTACATAAATCTCAGAAGTATGAGATTTTGGAAAAAAGTTTTGATGAAGATTATCTACTGTAATATAGTTTATTGAAACATTTTTTTAAATTCTAAAACTTAAAATAAAAGTTATTTTTATTTCAAGAACGCCTTCAGTTTTACACTAGCCTTGTTTTAGAATAACAGACAATTTATCATATTGTTTTCTAAACGTCTGCAACAGGTTCCAATGATCTGGTAGGTGATAATCAAAGAAGTGCCAAAAACCAACTAGAGAAACATTTATATATTCAAATCTGTGTAAAACATTCACTTTCATGAAGACCGTTTAGAGAATATCTGTGAGTTTCTGAGTTATTTAATATATAAATAAAGTGTTTTTTATATTTTTTAAATACCACCCATGTTCTAATCTTGTTAAATCTTTAATTGCATGCTAATTTTGAGATTTTATAATTTGAATTTATTGAAAGAAATTCTCGTACCTTCAAGCCTCCAAAAATGATATTTAATCTTCAAATTTATTTATTTTTGTATATTTTGAATGTGTAAATAGTTAGAATGGATATAAAAAGATCAAGATAGTTATAGGTGGCGTACTTTTGTAATGGCAGCAATTAACTTTCCACTTACTAATGTTTTAAAGTAGCAAGGTAGATATTTTGAAATTCAATGATACCTTATTTGAGGCTGCATAAACCATCAATATAAAGAGTAGCTCAAGTTAAATCAGTTTTTGCCACTAAATTCCAATATATATTTAATCAATGTCAAGATAAAAATTTAAAACTTTTTTTCTACTTTTTCTTATAATGTAGAACTAAAAGCTATAATCGCTATTACCAGAACGTGGTAATATTTTCCTCTGCGCAAACGAGATTCGAACACAAATATCGGTTACGATTCCTCCATAAGACAAATGAAGCTGTAGTTCTATAATCTGATACCTCGCAGCCACATTGTTGAGACTAGCCGGGGACTTTTGTTGAATATACCTTCCTCCCCAACTCACACATATCTTGATAAATTAATATTATGTTTGTTCCAGATGTCGTAGGAAATACAAACTATTTCAAAATACATGGGCACATACAGACACGTTCGTCACAAACAATAATTTTAATGTATTTAATAAGAAAACACTTAGAATTGTATTCCAACAAAAAAATTATTTATTTTCAATCGATAAAATAATATCTAAAAATCCATACTACCTTCATATTTACAAGCACTATATATCTAAAATTTGATGGGAATATGATCCTTAGTCTGATCTTACATAAACGGGGAAGTCAGGGTTCGAATCCTAGCTAAGTGTTCTGTAGAGGGGTGCTTTCTAAACTATTTCCTACTTTCCCTTTACGAATAGATTTCATGTCGGTTCTTTCTTTAACACCCCAACCTTAATAAGGTGCGTGATTAGTGATTTAAAACATTGTTTTATTTAACTATTGCCTAATAATATAATCTACATTTACCTAGCTAATTTTCTAATAATGCTAATCGTGTACCTCTATGAAATAGCACGTGATGTGTATTTCAAATAAGGAAAGTAAAAATGTGTACCTGCAGTCTTCCCTGAAAGGTAGCAAGGGCCATAGTGTAGTCTATTTAGCTAAGATTGTACACTGCTGTAAATAGAGCAATCTTGTCACCTTTGTCAGTGAAGGGTATAAATGGCGACTGTGATGGTTGAGTTGTTGTATTGGAGATAAGGAAGTCTTCCAGAGGAAAATATATTAGACTGTACAGAAAATAAAATACTATCTTTCGACCATTGAATTGGGCTAGGATTTCGAGTAAACTTTTGAAGTTAAGGAGGGGATGTAAGAAATGGTAGAAAAGGACAGTATTGTCGCAGTTTTAATAGCAAAACATTTTTTACCAATAAAATAAAATATTGCTCAATTAAACACATAGAGTTTGATTTTTCTCAAATAGTGGGTGATATATACAGTTTTTGAATATCTGTCATGACTAGAGTAGCATTAAATTACAAACTTTTTATTTAATGAAGATAAAAAGTTGCCATTAAATTCCAGGAGATTCTTGACAGATATCCAACAACTGTTTATAGTACCATATGAAGAAAATTATACTTTATGTTGATTTATTTAGACCATAAAAGTTTCACTCCTAGCACTACAAAAACACTGCCTTTTCTCTCGAACCCTACATCTCCACCTTCAGGCGGCCACCTCTGTCAGGCCACACGGCTTAAAACACAATGATCTGTGATGTTTGCTGGAACTGTCTCTCTATTCTGTCCAAGCTTATACAAGTTTTTGTATTTCACCTACGACCACCCTTTGTCATGTCAATAAGAAAGAAGGGAAATAAATCTAAGAATCTTCGTATATCAAGGCAAAAAATAAAGCTCCTTGCTAGTTTTCAAATATCTTAACAATTTCTGTTGTGATCCTAAAAACAATACTTTATTTATAAAAGGAAAGCTAAATCTAGAGCCACTTTTCATTAAGCTTGGTCAAAATGTTAAGTAAATATATTTAAAAATTCGTTGAAAATGAGTTAATATTACATTTTAACATTTTGTTTCTATTATTAGACCACTTAATATAGGACTATTAAGGAAAAAGAACCCTGTGTTAGTCTTTAAACTATATTTTGGCTTTAAGCATAGTTTAAAATACCTCATCGTAGAGATATATATTGCTTTAGAGCTTAAAATTTTCACTGCCATTTCTCACTTAACGAGGTGGCACCCTTGAATATACTTAACCCCCTACCCCGTTTCAGTAAAAATCCAATAAAATAAATTAATTGTTAAAGAATATAGTGAAGTTGATAACACTATCTAAAATATTTAGTAGTAGATTTTTTCATACTAAATCCTTTATTTAAAAATACATATAACATCTTATAGATATTTCTTCATCAAACAAAACACAGAATAAGTAATTGTCTTCCCAACTACTTAATTATATTTCATCCATTTATAAATTAAGATATCGAATTAAAATATATGTTTTATGGGGAATGCTAGGCCTCCACCGTGGTTCGGATTCCACGTTAAACTGTAGGTCCTTCATTTCATCTCACAATCACCCTTCCATTACACATTAGCGTAAGTGCGTATAACCCGAATGGGTAGTAAGACGCGGTGCTAATAATAATAATAATAATAATAATAATAATAATAATAATAATAATAATAATAATACTATATATTTTAAAGCATAGTAATATTACTGAGAAATGATATGTTTTTATAACTCCATTCCTAAATACCAGTATTACTCATAGCTGTACTTTACACTACAGATACAAAGATTATATCTTATTTGAAGAGTAAATAAAAATTCATCCATTCTTTCCTAAACGCAGTAAAAGGTATTATTTTAACACTTACATATTATGTCTAGGCGGAGTCCTGTAATAATCAATAACATACTAATAAATGTTATCCTATCCTAGCAAATACACTTCTTAGAATAGATACGCATTTTAAGAACGTGTTACAATTGGTCTGACCTTATTAATCTATCTGTAAGCAAAACTACTCAATTAGTACTCTAACGAACAAAGCCTTTCACGGATTATGTATTATTCCCCGCGGACAATTTCACGGAATCTTTTTCAAGTGTTCTCGATTCCTATTTTGTTGTTCCTCCTTTTTCTACCATTCCCTCCTAGAGACATCTTGTTCTCATTTGAGTAAAGTTTATATTTACAGAAAAATACAAGTCTTCACTGGGAGTCGTGACAAGTCATAAGCCATACTACATCCTGCTAAATGTTTATGTAATTATATTAACACCTTATGGTAAGTAAATCATTTAGTAATAATACAACAATTATGTAAAATAAGTTATTATTATAAATATTATATTTTGATACATCAAACTATCACTATTATAACTCCTTTTTAAGAAGGCATAAGATGAGTTTATTATTGATACGCACTCTCTTTTCTTTACCTCGTAGCAATAGGCCACCAAAGAAAATACTACAAGGATAAGAGGGAATAAGCTAACATAATAATAATAATAATAATGAAAAAATAGCATCAGCAAAAGTTAAATGTAAAGAGGAATTTAATTCATTCAAAAATAACAGACAGTAATTTTAAAATCCAAGCTCTAAAAATAGAAGGATTCAATATATAAATATAAAAAAAACTACATTTAAAGAAAAATAAAATAAAGAGGAGCGCGTAGAGTGAATATCCTAAAATGGTGAGTTATAAAGTGCTGAAAACTTAACATGTCCCCAGCGCACGAAGCTCTCTCTTTTGAGTAGCGGGAAACTACGGTCCACCTTCACAGGTTGCATAACATATTAATATATAAAAAAGGTCGAAGGCTAACAAAAGAGTTTTGGACATTGCGCTTTTTTAGACATAGGGATAATATGGCTTTACTATGCTATAGAATAATTTCAAGTCTTAAAATCTTTTAGATTTCATTTATGCGAAACTTTATTAAATAACAAGCATATGATTTGAAGAGCATTCAATAGTTCTTTGTATATATCATAGTCGTGAGTGACCCAGCATTATCAACTTAATAAATACTAGCCAATAAAAACATTGTTCCATAAAAATTTACTCTTTTCCTTCTAATCATTACGTTATTTATTATTATGTACCTTAAAATATTACGTAAATATAAATATTAATGCATACCATTAATAGACTTGAATATGATCATACTTAAGACAGTATATGATCTCTCCTAACTAACACATTTTTGTACCTGTTGCAAAAAGGCTACATGTTAGTGAAAGTTTTAGTTCCATCAAATATACCTAATGTCACTACCATATAACATGTACGCTAATAACCTAAGTGCAGAACTCAAAATAACCTTCGCATATGTCATAAACAAGGATAATAGTACAATTATTATAAATATCGAGGATATGTCCTAACTTTACTCCTTTTTTAAGTTTCCGTTACTATTTTGACACAAAAGATATTTACAACGCTATCATAAAAGTTACAATCGAGAAACTAGTTAAAACATATAGAGTTAAGTTGATATATAAAATACCCCAGTGCAATATTCCATTCTACTAATACTGAAAACCTCGGCATCATATTTCTACACTTTCCCACCTCAATGTTTGCCAAATCCAAAATGCAACACAATTTGCAATGGAGACGAAATAAAGTTAATTTTGAAATGTATGACTTTCAAGCATTATTGATAACATTGAAAAGTTCAGATCTAACAACACTCTCCTTTTTTAATATTTACTATACTCATCTAACCAAAATACTACAGAGAAACAAATACAGTTAATTTGTTAAGCATAAAGTTCGCGCATAATTCCTAATATCAATAAAACAGAAAATTTATGACTTAACAATACTCTCATTTTAAAGAAAATCAAAGGTGAAGGTTTATGCAAGTAATTTATAATTAAATTTGATAGACAAAGACCAAAAAAGAATTTTGACTAGTTCCAATAATTTACATTTAAGCCGAAACTGGATTTATTCTTACATTATCTTAATATGTCCGTTACGCCGACGCTTATTCCTACATGGTCCCAGCCACGTCCAAGAGAGACGTCTTCCTCGACGGATGGTCTTTTATATGGCATACACTCATCGAACAGGATAGGCACAAAGGAAGGGAGCGCGCCGGCTGAAGAACAATCTATATTATTCTGGCAAAGCCTGGCAGTTACCATCTTCTTCTCGTCTTTTCGTTTCTTTGAAGTTGGGTGGATTGAGCATGGTAGTGGTGGTGGTCTCTAGCGGCGAGATGCGGCACTGGGCTAAGTGTTGGCAGTTGGTCGTGTGTGGCTTATGTGGTCGGATGTTTGTTTTTCGAGGTGCTTAGCCAGGTCAGTGATATTGGGTAAGTGATGTTTATGCTTGACTGGCCCATTCTTTTTTCTTGGAGCAATAGTTGCTACAATTTAAGTGGCCTTAACTTATCTAGTAGAACGAAGAAAAACATAGTTGATTAAAATTATTGCTAAGAAAGATAATTTAGTTAGACCAGGTTAGCTTTATATCAATAAAGCTATGAAAACAATTAATAACCAAATCTATTCATGAAATATAAAAATCTAGAAGAGCCTTTCTAAACCGTTACAAAAGCGTCTGAATATCTACAGACATTATGAAAACATATACTCTTCCAATGTAAAATTATATCTTAAAATTCCATACTTTTACTTTAAATATCACGATAGTATTCAAATTTTTCACAAAACGAAAGTACCTTCAAGTACTATTATATACATTTATACTACACACATTACGTTAACTAACACGAGAATTTCACACCTCAAACCTAATGTAAACTCACGCGGGACTACTTGAATCGACATCATTCAAATACTGAACAAAGTCTAACAATTGATACTAAGTTAAAGAACATTTAGAAGTTTGCCACATTTCAAATATAAATATATGCGAGGAATAGCCAAATTTACGTTACACATAATATTGGAATGTATATAAATGATTTTAAATATACAACAACAAAATCTAGGATAATACGGATAGTCAATACATCCAGATAATTAAGAAAGACAATTTTAATATATTTCAATTAACATTTCGTTAAGTTAGAACAGCAAACATTGAGAATTTACAAACATCTTTAAGAAACAATCCCTTAAGTGGTGACACGAAACCGAAGCTACTTTTAGTTTGAAAAATAGTATTGAATAATGCTCATACTTAATAAACAAATATCAGCCTATCTCGACTATAACAATATTAAATTAAATAGTTAAGTTCCATAATTCAAACTTCTACGAAAAGCTACAAAAATTGACGTTCCTTCACAG
Organism: Timema cristinae; assembly: GCA_039000515.1. Taxonomy (NCBI): domain Eukaryota; kingdom Metazoa; phylum Arthropoda; class Insecta; order Phasmatodea; family Timematidae; genus Timema; species Timema cristinae. Next base: position 1,964,001 of record JBCFYV010011135.1, on the reverse strand, counting down.
AGTCCATATTATTGGAAGTCGTCTCCTGACGATATAGAATAATAAACGCAGTCCGTCCATTACGGCGTCGAGTTCAGAAGTTCATTTTAAATAAATATTACAGAGATCCATCCACGATGGGGCCGAATTCAACAATCTGATTATTTCTTCCACACTTTCATATTATATAGATTTCTTACTGTGTAGGTATGATAGGGGGGAATTAGTCCAAACTAAGCTGCTGACGTCATATTTTGGAGGGTCACGCCATCTTATTCACGTAGGCCATCACGCTTGTAGGTCGCTGATTGGTCATCCCGCTTCATATAGACGATACTCTGGTTTGTTGTCATAAATCTTTTTAACTGCTTGGGTGCTGACGTCAGAGATTAGGTGATGGTTGCTCAAACCATCCAAAAGAGGGCAGCCATGTCCACGTCCGCTCTTCGCCAGATGTGAAGAAAACCGCCCATCAGGTCTAAATAAGGCCGGTAGGAACATCAAGTGCTGATACACAAAGGCAAAGTTGCCCCGCTCCTTGACTTAGGACGTTTTGAAGTCAGCAGGCTACTAGGCTGTGCAAGCCAGTTAATCCAGAGGGTACGTATATGAACAGTTTACATTGTAGTGAATTATATTGAATTATAATGTTTGTATATTGCTTGAGGTTACATGGAACTACAATAGTGAAGAATACTATTGTAGGCAATTTGAATAAATGTCGACGTTTCTTGGAGTGGGTAGTATGAATCGGATGATAGTCTATGCAGCATTGGTTTGGGTGGGGCCTCGATTGTAAAATACAACTCTTGTATTGTTACATTATGAAGACATTACTTAACTAAAACATACTAACATTTAATTTGTTGACGTATGGAAGGTTAAAACTATTAACGGAATAAGGGACGATTTTTTTAGAATAACTCACTTTTCCATTTATATTTTCACTATTCAAACGTGAGTTTACTGAGAGCACTTCAAGGGAAGACTAATTCATGTATAGATCAGATAAGCGTGTGAAAAAGTAATTAAATAATAATAATATTAAGCGTCTGGGCTACCTCTCTCATAGCTCTGTGTAAAGACTGACCGGTACTAAAGTGCGGTTGTCCAGGGGACGTACTAATGTACTAATAGTACATCCTTTCCGTGGAGGCTCTTTCCATGTCCCGGTGAGATGAGATGAGGATTGTAGTGAATATGGGGGGTGTGGAACCAGTAGAAACCCTTAAACCTAAATTAAACCAAATCAACCAAACCCAGGTGACCGTTGGGGTAGCTCCCCTTTAGGAAAAAGTATCCATGGTACCATCCAGAATTTGAACCTGGGACCCCTAGGTTCTAAGCCGGGTGCACTGAACACTACACCATGGGACCGGTTTTTTAATCAGGTAATCACAGATCTTTATTCAAAGGACGAGATTAAAGACTAAATAATGAATAAATGTAAAAAAAAAATCTTATCATATTAGGTTTAGTAAATAGTATATTTAACTATTAAGTAAATACATACAAGCAACTATCATCAATTGATTACCAATTTATTCTCTATAGTTCCTACATTTTGTTTTAAAAAATATTTTAATGCAAACAAAATTATTGAAGTTATTAGTATTTATTAATTTTTCTAGAGTTTTATTTTCTTTTTTAAATATAATTGTAAGTATTAAGAAATGCTATTAAAATTAATAAAATATTTAAATAATCAAATAGATTTTAAAAATATAACTTACTAGATTTACTGCAATTCAAAACAATTTGTACAATCTTTTATAATACGCAGTGTAAACTTTATTTATAATTTAATATTTTAATTGAAATGTACAAATGTGATGTTGGTGCTCCACTAGCACTCCTAATACTAGCTCAGTAAAACACTCAGTCGTTTATTGCACGGGTGCTAGTCGGAGTGCCAACAACTCCCACGCGACCTCTTACTATGCAGATTCAGTAGATCTGTGATTGTAAATCCGTGTTACAGCTTCCTGTTGCTGGGAGATTTATTCTATCGTCGTGTTTACTTCAAGTCGAGATAAACAAGGTCTTAGTTCAGAGAGAACCATGGCGTTCCAACTGTCAAACAAGCTGACGATAATACAGGTTGTGGCTGAAGAGGCTGATGTACGAAATACCACTGACAATACATTCATCAAACTGCTTTTTGTACTAAAGAATGAAATAGATCATCAAGAATAATTTATCTTTCATCTTCATAATACACGATTATTCATTCATGACCTATTTAAAAACTTATTTAAAAAAAAGTAACATTTTAATTATGTGGCTATATAAACTAGAAAGATGTAATTATATAATAACAAAATCATTACAACATTTGGATACAGGGTTATTTTAAAATTACTAATATTCACTTACTGTAAATTGATTTACAAATATACCTACCATGTTTTCTGAAATGAAACCAACTTGTTGAATGAGATCTACTCTGAAAATATTCTGTCGAACGTTTTATTTTAAGTTAAAAATACTGAATTTTCTTTACAATAGTACATTATATCTATATTGTTATTTATGACTTAGATTTAAAATACAAGTCTCGTTTTTATTATGTTATTATTTTACATGTTTAAAATTTTATCACAATTATTCAACAATTTTATAATATATAAGGTTAGCGTTTACATATTTTGTAATACCAGTTTCATAACTTTGAGTAACACTGAAATATACCCGCTTCGTTGGCCGCAATATAATATATTTTCAATGAGAGAGAGAGTCAGGCTCGAATCTCAGTAGGATGGATTGTATGTAACTTTTCCTAAATGGTTTTCCACCATCCATTCACGCTGATGTGAGTAACTTACTCTAAATTCAACCTTGTTCGTACCTAGAACAATATCATAATTAGTAAATTTGCATAAAGCCCAGACAGCACTGGGATTCTGTATCTTTTTTTCGCATTATCGATCGATGGTTTTGAACGAAAGTCATCGGCTGTCATAACGAATTTCGTATTCCGGTTCTTTGCTTGAAAGAGCGCTATCTTCACAGAATCGATTCTCTAAGGTATCGTTCGGAAACGTGATTAAATGAGGGCCTGTGAAGCGAGGCTACCTCCACAGCCAATTGAAACACACAACTTATCGGGGCGGGAAGAAAGATTTGAAAATATTGCTTTGGATTAAAATTGAAACGAGATAAGTTATTAATTCAAGTAATTTATATAAATACTCTGTGCAAGCGCTAATTTAAAATCCACGTTGTTTCATAAATAACTCCCTATTTAATAATAATTTCTCCTTTTAATCACTTAAAATGCATGATGTTTGTAATTTTAAAATAGGCCTACATTTTTATTTAGAAAATATTTAGTTTATTTAGTAGGTAGAGAACGTTTAAATAATATTTCGTGATGATCAAAGGTGTAGTGAATAAATATATATAAAACATTAGTTGAACTTTGTTTAACTATTATACTAAATTCAAAGTAAAAAAGGTCTTGTCCAAAAATTCTGATAATGACAAGGTCATGCCATGCCATCTTTGAAAAGTATGTAAGCCAATATATTGTGAAGTGATTTTATAGGATGCCAACACAAATCCAGTTTCCCATCACATACTGTCAATCTATAAATATAGCGCTATTATTTTCGCACTGCCTCTTACTATCCGTTTGTTACATGCCTCTATACTACTTACTACTTTGTTAGACATTAAGGAGGTTGAATTTGGAGAAGTGTACTCGCATTTGCATGGAAAAAGAGTGGAAAACTACTTAGGAAGACCACCCTTATACACCTGGCCTTGATCGAACCCCTATCTCCAACTGTCTAATCTATTGCGAGAATAGCGGCCTAGACCTCATGGCCACCGAAGCAGGTAAATCCTTACTAATCTTCACATTACATCATTACAACTGTTTTGTGTTTATAGTTAGTTTATAGTTAAGGTTATAGTTAACAAGTTTTAAATGTTTCTAACACTACTATGCCTAGTTGAAATAGACCTATGGTAGTACGATTGATAAGCCCTCCGCTGATAAAAATTTATATATTATTTTACTGATTAAGCAAAAGTAACAACTAAATAATTAGTGATTGCAAGAAATCATTCTGACAAAGTTATTTTAAATAATCCTTATGAAGGAGTGATTCCCCATTAATATTTTTTTTAAGTAATAATAAATGTTGCATGTAACTATTAAAAGTGGTTTGGTTGTTAGTTATAACTATTCAGTTAAGGATGAACGTCTAATGGGGAGTAAACTACAAGAAAGGTACATACAAAAAAGGGGGACATCAGGAGTGAATGCAAGGAGTTCTGTCTTTTAAGGTTTAATGACACATTGAAAACATCAGATCTCGCAACTCCACTGTGAGAGTAAACATATGGATATCACTCACAGAGTAAGAATATATACTGCTCATCTATGTTCACCTATTAGAAACTTACTTAAATATACTCTCGATACTAGGTATGTGGAAAATTTATATATAATCACGTCAAGAAGATATTTGTAGAATAGAATATCAATTTATTTAAAAGGATTAAATATTGAAATCAATATAGTTGTAATATATAAATTGTATAATATTAATGGTTTTCACCAAACCTCGTAAAATGCTATAGTATTATCAGTAGTTTAGAAAGTTCATACAAACAAATAATCTATTTACTTTACCTTTAGCGTTGACAGAGTAGATAGGCTCAAACCATTTATAGGTTTGGTTCCCTTTTCTTTTTTTTAAGGCAGTCATAAAGTTTGTGATGATTAAGATAGTTACAAAGAAAGCTTACTATAATATGTTTATATCTTAACAGTTAAATACCAAAGCGTATTTACACTTAATACCTCCTTGAACTACATAAGAAAAATACCCTAATTTGGTATCCAAATTTACTCCGAATATTTATACAAAATAGTCACGAGTCTATAGCAAAGGTACAAAGTTTTAATCTATGTTCAACCACTCAATGTTCCTGGAACATGCATTTAAATATTTCTCTCAGAAAATCGAGTTAAAAACAACTCTATATTGATTAATGAACTCGATATCTCCAAAGTTAGTAATCGATTAATTATCAGCAGATTACGACTCGACTCGCATTGTGATGCTAATCCTGTAAATAATCGATATCAAGAGGTCAGATTAAATTTACTACTATGCTCCATATTTTAGAGATAAATTGAAATGACGTCAAAAGGGAATTTAGAATAATTAATATTAACAGAAAGCGAAGTTAGAGTTGCCAGAAAATAATTTAGATCTTACATTATAATACGAATGAAGCCGGAGCTTCTCCTACTCCTAGTACGGTTAAGGCCCAATTGTGTCGATAGTAGGCTCAGATGCCCGTATAAATACAATCTGCCACAAAGGGGGAAAAGACGGGAGACATTGGGAGGGGAAACATTTAGGATCACCAGGGAACATATTGCGCATGCCTAAACCGAACTTCGGGGAAGTTCGTGGCCGGTCGGGAATCTTCACGATGTGGATATCCGCATTGCGTCAGTCAGTCCACTTTACGGGCGTCGCCGATTTGCGTCCATTATTCAAGTTAATATTAGTTTTGTTTCGGTCCCGCGAAGTTACGTCCGACTTGTGTCTATCTTGCATGGAGCCTCGGCAGCGGGCAAACGGGGTAAGGCAGCGCCTTGTTGTTGTTTAGAGTCTATGGTACACCATCCGATGCTAAGGGAAGGCATATTTTATGTGTATCTCTTTTAGAACAATATTAGTTCTAAATAATATTTCCAATTCAAATGTACATGTTTACTTTGTAGTAAGACTTGTAGAAGGTCATGGAGGGAACTTGTTATTTGTGTTGAATACAACTCCTTCAGTTGATTCTTGAAGAAATTTGGATGTCCCACAGAGGGGTGTGATGGTGGACCTCTATGGCCCAATTTGTACCAAGGTCAAAACTACTTGTTTTATGTTGATTATATGGAATCATAAACAAATAAGCTAATATGTATGTAATCACTCTTGCAAGGTGAACCTTAGGCAAATTAAACTTTCTTAATATACTTTAATTAGCTTTCAGACCAAGATCCCTCAGGGCTGGTTTTTCATCCATCCTCACTCCATTGAAGTGTGTAACCTTAAAGTTCATACATCTCTTTTCTAAACAAATGTTTTCCATTGCATCTTACTAACCATTTGTGCTATGCACATAAGCACTGATTATGCTAATGTGTTTGGGATAAGGAAGGTTGGACTTAGAAGTAGTGTATCTGCATTTGCTTGGAGAGAGAGAGGAAAACTATTTAGGAAAAACTACTTTCAGAACACCTGATTGAGATTCAAACCTTGATTTCTCTATCATTGAGTGTCCAGTCTACTTCAAGTGTGCCGCTTATACAATTTGACCACCGAATCTGTAAACCATTTGTCAAAACTGGCTTTATGTCATACTAATGCACATGATGAATACTTACCGTTTCAAACTACACTACATTATGCATACCTGAATTTCAAGATGTTCCTAACACTATTTTAACTATAAATTCTGGAATAACTTTAAGGGGTATTCCATAAACAACGTAACACTTTTTCTTAAATCCTCCATGTAGACATTTAGCCCCCACATTTTTCCTAACAGCATTATGTGGTTTACAGATTACCCCTAGTGAGGCGACAATTGAAAAATTAGTATCAAATGACTTCGCTTGAATACCCACTAGAAAACATGACAGTAACATGCATTACTAAACAATCATGACACCAAGATAACTGGAAGTCTTTGACACCTTGTCTCAATCTTTGTCTACCCATTGAACTAAGGGATAGAAGATTAATTTCCATCAAAAACCGATGAATTTAGTCCCCATGACAGAGATGAATTAACAGCCGAGTGACATTTTTGTGTCTATTAGAGTTAAGTTAGTTTGAAAATAATGTTTTTATATAATTAGTCAGTTTACCCCGTTTTGCTTGATAAACACAGCCTTGGCATTTTCTTCTTCTATCAATGGCATCACATCTCAAATATTCTTTTTAAATTATAAGAGTCTTATATTAGTCTTATTAATATAGAAATGAAAAACAAAGCATTTAAATAGATACAAATTTCTTACATTTTATAACAATTATTTTACAAGTGAGATTAAAAAAATAAGATAGTTATTATTTGTGACAGTTTCTAAATGTTCTTCTGAATGGGTACTCAGGAGTTGTCAGCAGCTCATAAGACAGGATGGCGAACAAAATGAAGTCCTCGTGGTATGTGTCTATAAACAAAGATGAAACAAAAACGAGTTATTAATATTAATTGCATGCATAGTTATTGCAATAGCTAGGCTATAATAAGGTTCTTCTTTCATTTACTCACACATAAAGACATGTGATATTAAGCTGATACTTTTGTAACAATAGGCGCTACCTACAAAATAACTAAATTGTTATCAAAGTCGACTGCAAATAAAATATTTGAATTTTAAGTTTTTCTGACCAAAATCCTGTTACAAATAGTCCTCCTACTTGCAATAGTATCTCATAAAATGTATAAAATACATCTTTAAGGCCTGATGTGTGAAGCTTGCTGATAAAATTAAAACTACAGAGTAATCTTAAACCAATAAAGTGTGTTAGATACTACTTACAAATAACTGTTTTTTTAGGTTAAGTAGAAATGCAATTAGGCCCTAATTGATTTACCATGAGAAATATATACTGATATTGTGCTACTACAATATAATTGTAATAACTGTAACTAGGGTTGTGGAGTCGGTAGGCTATACCTTCGACTCTAGCTCCTATCGTTTTCTACTGTCTTGACTCAAACTCCATCAATGCCAAATGTATATAATATTAATTAGCAGGTAATAAAGAATCTATTATAAAGTAAAATAATTTTACCATAGTAAATGTATTGTTAATTAATATATATTAGAATTTTAAAATACTAAATACTAAAATGATAACACAGGAAATTTCATCATCACCAGCACATGAATCATTAGGCTACTTAGGTCCATAGAACATAAAATATGTATTTTTTATTATAATTTCTGAGAAAGAAAACTCTCTAACATTTCTATTAAAGTAAATATGCATTTAACTATGCATTTAATAAAATTTAGAAATAGTTTTTAACAGAAAAAGAGGTTATAGACCTATCTTGAAACCAAAGAATGTACAAACTTAAGCCTAACAGAACATTCATAAGCATTTTTCCTAGTTATAATTTATAAATTTTTATTTTTAAACAGTCAGGGCCTTTCTACCGACTCCAACACTGACATTAACTACTGAATATAATGATTAATTGCTTTTCCTAAGTTAGCAGCAAAGTACTGTTAGTATTTAGTGGAGAAAGTATTTTTGCTATCTAATGGTTCTAATTTTATGCTAAGATATTCTATTCTCAGGAAGCTTACTTGTTAAATTCTCTATTAACTTTGGTCCACTGGTTCTGAACAGGAATGTGGGTGCAGTACCTATATGCTATCTCAAATACTTTGAAGGTCACAAGTGCGGACACATCAAGGGTTTACCGCCAACAGTGTGGACATTTCCTTCGGAACACAGGATATAGTCGACTGGCCCACATGTTGTGTGTCCCCACAGTTAACCTACAATTAGTAGAACAAAGTTATTAGGGGAATGATGCGTAAGCACCTTACCATATAATACACGGTATTTCACATGAGAAACCAAATCATTAAAAATTTATCAGTTTCATTACAATCGAAAGAAAACGGTGAATCCAATGATACTTTAAATGTGTGTATTTGAAGTTATTTTATTTTTAGAGCATTTAGAAAACTCAATAAAACCCAAGTCCAAACCTAGAGCAACATGTTGTTTGAGCCATGATACCTCATGATATGGTGCTATCTTATAATATGAAAGTAAAATAGTTTATTTTATGAATATTAATTGAGATACTGATTTATCATTGAATGGAATGGCAACAAGGTAAGATCAAATCAGCTGTCTAATTACCACAAGGAAGATTAGGTTAAGTTTATAATATACATTAGTTTATTAATAAGCTTGAGTAGTATCATGGAATTCCTCACATTTAAAAATCATAATGATAGCATAAATTTAATGATTTTCAGGTTTTATAGAGGAAAAAGTTCATCCAAAAGGTTTGAATATTGAGTATCATCCCGTTAATACTTTCGCCAAATAAAAGGAATGGCAGTTCAAGTTTGTATATTTTGCATTCACATAAGGCAGACCTAAGTCTTAACTTTAAATTGTATTAGACAAAAAATAAGCTGCTCTTAGGCTAGGTTATCATTATTCTGTAGGCATATGAAACTTTAGATTCACAGAAGAAGGAAAATGTAACATTTATTATTCTAAAATACCTTTTATGAGCATATACATTTTTATAAAAGTTTGTTGAGAAAGATTAGTTGGGGTTAACTTTATATTAATATAATTTATGAAACATTAATATGCCTTCATCAAACTATAGCCTAACATCCCGAAGGATTAGCTAGTTATAGAATAATATAACCTCGGCCTAGTAAAAGGTTCTATAACTTTTAAAATATAACCTTGGCCTAGTATAAGGTTTTATAACATTTAAAATATAACCCAGGCCTAGCATAAAGTTTTATAACTTTTGCAATTAAATATACTGGAGGCAATAATGGTTTAGTATATTCCCTAAAAATGATAGGCCTAGATTCTATGTGTCTTAACTTATAAAAAGTGAGGTATCTATAAACACTTTTCACTTGCCAAACTTGCTTGAACAATTATTTATTCTTAACTTACAGAGATTGTCAAATATGTGGCGTGCTAAACTTGTAATTACAGTTGTATGCTTAAAAGATAAGCCTTTATTAAAATCATTATCCTTCAAGCGACTAGATATTTAAATAAAAATAGACCAAAAGTTTGAAATGAACATTTAGGCCTTAATTTTTGTTTGAAAAATCATTTGATTATATTTGGGTGATCATAATATATTTTCTTATTTGTTATTTTAGGTATAGATTTTTTTTCTAGTCAATTAATGTATAGAGTGGTGGAAAATATAATAGAATAAATATTGTTTATCTACTAAGACCCATGTGGTACATAACCTAGACATCACACTTAAATTATCTCATTTGATATTAATATCGGCGTTACTTTGTTTTGGATTTAATATAAATAGAACACAGCTATTATAATTATTACATGAGAGTGTAGTATTATAATCCCTAAATTCACAATCTAAAAATATTTAACATTAATAATATGACATGAAAACTTTTACTTACCTACGTCACGAGATCGTTGACTTCCTACCGCGAGCTATTGGACCCCTCGATACATTTCTCGGTGGCGCACGAGACTCGTCGATTGTAAAGTCGGTCAAAAGGAGATCCGGAATCGCATTTTGCTCGTAAAGAGAGTCGATGATCGTGAACGACATTACGACTCTCTTTCAAAGGGAAAGAAAAGATCCAGAATCCCAGTGCAGGTAATCAAACGCAGAGCTAAAGAAATTAAAAAATATTGTTATTAATATTATAATATATAGATCTTAAAACCGCCACCATATTGAACTCATTGATATGTAAATATAAATTATAATTTTCATAAGTATTTAGAAAAAAAATCTTAGGGCCGGTCCTATGACTCCTGGATGAATATTAATCTGGCTGATAAATATTTTTTATCTGGTCGATAAGTTAAAAGTGCATCTTATGACTGCTAGAGAGCATTTATCTGCCAGATAAAATGTATTTATCCATCACATTTTTATCAGGAGGTTTAAGTACCTGATAACTTTTATCTGAAAGTTAAAATGGGCGTTGCCATAGTGACGTGTTATTATTCATGAGGTTTAGCCTATCAGAATCTGTTTTATGTTAACATTTTGGTTCAAGTGTTTAGTAGGCACAGGCTTAGCCTCTAACTATACATAAAGTTAGAATAATCATACTTAGTACCGCGTCTTACCATCCGCTCGGATTATACGCCTATAAAGTTAGAACATTTAATTCACACTTTATAAAAACTGACAATCTATTTGTAGAGTTATAGCTATATAAGAACAAATTATTTAAATATGAGTACAATAAATGAAATTTTGTAAACGTTGTACCGAACTATTGACCACATTTTGGCTGAGACCGAAGTTAATACTTGCAAGACAACCTATATTCTGCGCCCACGTGACGCCATTTGTTTACTAGCACTCGTTTAGGTGCCATTATTTAACAATTGATAAGCGTTGTAGCTAATAAGCTAGGTTTTACGCATGCTCACATCAGTAAAATCAGTACCAACCTTGCGTGTTATGCATACAAATATATAATTATCCTACAGATATCTATCCAGCATATAAATTCAGTTCATAATACGCGTAAAATATTAAAGGGGCTGATAACCTTCATCTGGTAACTAACTTTAGCTTCTCGATATCAATATTTATCCGGTAGTCATAAGACCGGCCCTTAATATATTTAAAATTTTAAGAAGTAACACACAAATCTTTTTTTAAATTACAATTTTTTTTATAAAGTAAATTGTTTTAATTTTATTAAATCTCTATTGGGGAACTTCTTTCAAAAATATGTATAGCCTATGAATTCTCTAACTTATGAAAAGTCTCAAAATAACAAATAGTTATTGTTAATTATACAGTTAATAAAGGAGTGATTTTAAATCGTCCTTTAGATTTATAATATTACTATCGACAGCTATTTATGAACGAATAATTTACGCTTTAGGCATTAATTTGTTTACTTTAGTGACAAAAGGTGTCAAAAGAAAACAAAAATATTTTAGTTTATTTATTTAAAATAACAATATAATAATTATTAGAAGTATTTAGTAAATGTAAGTTTCACAATAAGAAAAATAATTAATATAAGACATTAATAAACTGTATTCATATAAAATTAAATTTAATATTAAGAGAGGACATTTGCTAAATGTTTTTGACTCTCAGGAAATATCAGCGCTGTAGAGTTGATAAGTTGGAAGACATGTTGTTGCTTTAATCTCTCTATGCATTATTTATAACCGTTACGCTTTGTAATTTAATCATACGATTTAGAATGAACAAACTACTAAGGGAATTTTGAGAATACACAATTACTTTAGATTAACACGTACTATAAGAGGAGGGGAGAGAAATCAAACACTTTCCCTGGCAGTCATAGATTTTTTTTTGATAGAATATATTTAATTTGGGCCATTAAAATATTCTGCCTACTTTAAGGAGAAATATTTATTTGATTAAATGACAACATAATACAGCCTGCAAATTGGAAATTTATTATTAATATTATAAAACTTTATTAAAAAGACAAATAATAACAAACTCACACTAAAAATGTTCTGTGGTGACTTGATGGTATGTGGGAGAGGAAAGATGAATTACAGGAACAACTACACGAATGGAATAAGGAAGCTAAAGAGTGTGGAGTGAAATTCAGAATGGCAAAGTGTGAAGCGATGGTAATGTCAAGGAAGTGTTTAAGGCCTAGTAATGCTATACAGTTGGATGGAGTAGATCTGAGAAAATTACAGGACGTAGAATATTTTGGAAGCGTGATTGAGGAGAAAGGGGGAAGTAAGAGGATCTAATGAAAAAATGACGGTAGATAAAGTTGGTCTACAGATGTGGAAGAGAAATGCTATGGAGAAGAGAAGTTTCTTCAAAGTTTAAAGAAGTGTTGTGCATTGCGTACTTTGTACCCATTGTAATACATGCAGTATAAACCAGGACATTGTATGTAATAGAGACTAGGAAATAAGAATAGTTAAGGAGAGGGAGACATAAAGGACAAGTGAAAAACCAATGGTTTTGGAGATGACAACATACCGGTTGACCTTCTAAACAAAGTAAAACTCAACGGATGAATGGTTCTGACAAAACTTATTTATAAGAACTACGAAACAGGAGAATGAACAAAGAAGAATCTGTAGCCATGGCGGCTCTAAAGAAGAAGAAACAAGCAAAGAAATTCGATGACCACAGGACCATCAAATTCATCTTTCATGTGGGGAATAACGTGGAAAAGTTACTCAACAGGTGACTTGAATATAAATTAAAAAGTGTGATGAAAGAAGACCAAAGGGGATTCAGAAAAAGGAAAGTAACCAGAGATGCCAGCGAGATACTGAGGATATTTTCAAAGATAGTCCTTTAAGTAGAGGAGGAGGCCTACATTGGTTTCATTGAGTGTCAAAAGGTTCTAAATATAGTGTTTGCATACCATTTCCTGGAACAGCGAGTGAAGGTGAGACTGAGTGTTGGAGAGTCCAACAGCGCAATAAATAGGAAGAGGATATAGGCAGGGATGTTGTTTGTTATTCAGTCTGTTAAACGTGTGTGAAAAGTGGCTCTTCATAGAATTACTGCTCAGTGATTCCCTGGAGGGACGTCACAATTTCAAGATAGGAGTATGCGTCATCAAAGAAAAAAAAGCCACTCATTTAGCACTTCTGTCCAATAGTAAAAAATAAATGCAGGAGATGATGAAATGGCTGATGGAGATAGGAAGAAGATATGGCATAGAGATCAACATTGAAAAGCCAAAAGTGATGGTTCTTTCAAAATATAAAGAGCTGCTGAAAATCTTTATAGGAAACAATGAGTTATTAAATATAGAACCTTTCAAGTCCCTGAGAATTCTACTTACAGAGAATGCATACTACACCATAGAAATCAGGTCGAGATCAGCATGGCCAAGGAAGATTTCATCAAGAATAGGTTACCGCTGAGGAACTGAGGAAAAAACTGATGAAATTCTACATTTGATGCGTAAACTTGAACTCTTAGGAAGATAGAAAAGAAGTACTTGGATAGCTTTAAAATGTATTGCAGGAGAGGCCTGGAGATGATCTGGTGGTCAAACAGGGTGACAAATGAACAAGTCCTAAGAAGAGAGGGTGATAACAGAACCGATGTGATTCTTCGGTACATAACAAACTGGATCGGACACAATATTAGGAGGAACTATCTTCTGCACGTCATAGAAAGAAAGTTTAATTGAAAGTGTAACTTAGTATGAAGAAGGATTCAAATATTAGGTGACGTGAAGGAAATAAGAAAATTCTCGGAGCTCAAGTACGAGGCCGAGGACAAATCATTAGTGATTTAAGATCAATGACAGAAAAATGAATCTGTCGAAATGCATCTATTTTAAGACAAAACACCTTATAGTATTTATATTTTTCTATATCCACGTTTCTTAATATTAAATGTATATGTGTATACACATATACATATATATCTATACTCTATATGTAGTTATATTTGTTAATACATGTATATATCATATGCATATTTAAATATATATATGTTTATTTTATATATAAATGTATATTTATGATCATAAATATATAGATGTTTATGTGAATAAATAAGTTAATACATACAAATAAATATTTATATGTTTAAACTGTATATACATAAAGAAATAGAGAGAATAATAGCTACTCAATACAGTGAGCATATGGATAGTGACTGAAGGTTTTCATATTGGGAAAAAGTCAATTTGAAAATAAATTTTGCAATATGTTTTCTTCAAGTGTATATTTCTGAGATGCTTTCTTCCTTCCCATACTTAAGATTCATCTGTGTTACGTTCTTTAAAATACAATATTAAAGATTATATAATTATAATATATCATCTTCCCCTGGAGTAAACGTTCTTCCCAGAGCAGATGTAGAGGAATAAAAAGTCACTGCTTTCAATAGCCAAGGAAAATACCAAGAATAGTAGTCCAGGATCACGTAGCAGACAATAACAATTAAAATGGTTCAATTAAGCTGCCCCTGAAACCTCTTTTACATACTTACTTAGAAGTTGCTTCATTAAGCAAATACATTCATATCCATAAGGGTGAAAACATTTTAATAGAAACTAAGCAGTTTTTTAAATATTATTTAAAATTGGGCTTAAATTTTATAATATTATATAGTTTTAGGAAAATTAATTTATCAATTCAATATTAAAATATTTTTATCACATTATAATATATAGAAATAATTGTTTTTTAGCCCAAAGTATAACAAGCATCTTAGTTAAGACAAATGCACATGTTTTCCCCAATTTAGTGCGTGTATGTAACATAGCTGGAACCAGGATTCACATTGTAGTGCTGGAATCTGGAGTCCCCAATCGTATCTTAGGTAGGTAATAAAGCTAAAGCCAATTGTCTCATGGTAGTGTGGTAAACTGGAGATGTTATGTATAACTTGCTTAGAGAATTCATATCTAGCCATGAGGCCTATCTTCGGGGGTTAGTTATATATAGGTTATTTAGTCAATTGAAACAATATGAACATTTTCAAATATACTCAACCAAAGAATAGCCCATTTATTTTATTTTAATAATAACTCAAATTTTCTATTAACTTTTCCTTATTCCTTAACTAGAAATGAATAAAACCTAATTTGTATTTAATTTCTCATAATAAAAAATCTGTTATCTCTTATCTAGATTATTAAATATTGAAATAGTTTCTTTGGAGGTTGATAAGCTACCTTCTTCTCATTTAAATATTTCCATAAATAATTTACTGTTACTAAGCTAGTAAGGATATAAAACTACTGTTTTATTTTATAATACTATAATTTTCAAGCAAATAAATATAAAATGCAACAAATTTGTTGAGTTTGAAGAAATAAAAGTTATAATAGAATCTGTAATCTATTTAATCTTGTAAATCTAGTTTATCTAGTTATAATCTAAGGTTGAGTGCAAATATTTTGGTGATATTTTAAAAACAATATTCTTTCTAGTTTAATTTTATTTCAATTTTCTCTTTATTTAATTTTTTTAAATACAGTTAAAAATGAAATTAATTTGCTAATGTGCAGCTTTAATTGACATCTACCTTACTCTCAAGGGACACCTCTTTTATCCAAGCATGGAAAGATTTTAACTTTCACTATTACATGTTGAATTTGTTTCAAAATTACTGAGTCCATTGCTATAATATTTCTTCTTTTTTTTTTCAGAAAAATCGCAGTATATATTTGAAAAATATAGTACCATGTAGTACATTAAACTGATTCATATTGATTGTTAAAGATCAAATTAAAATTAGTTTGAGTTAATCTCTCGGTTCGCCACTGCTCTGGCATTATTTGCCACATTAATTATTCAAGTAAACTTTTTTCTAACAAGCGCTCTACAAATACCATATATTAAGGGTTTGATAAATTTTGAAGAGAAAGAAAGGTGTAGTCCTTTGTAATGATTTGGTATTTTCATGGTACTTATTATGATATCGGTTAGGGATAAATATCTTAAAATTCGAAATGTTAAAGTTAATTTTAGCGTTAAATAAGTTTTAATGAGTCATGTTGAAGAATCAACTTGATATGAGTTTCTGGTACGATACTAAAAGTAACAAGACCATAATTTATCTATTTCGATGTTAATAAATTGATAAATTAATATTATATTACTCAGGGAAATATTGTTTTTAGAAATTAATTCTTGTGAAGATACAAGAAAATCTTTTAAATTGTTTTAACTTGAAACATCACTTAAATAACCTGATATAAGCTAGTCTTCACTTTTCTGTGTTTGTATAGTGATCTCATTAGAGGTTTGAAGTGAAAAAATTAAATAATGTTGTGAATAAATGCATGAACGTATTCTAAAAGAAATCAACGGAATTTTGAAGGTTTTTAGATAAGGAGCGTTGCAGTTTATCTTCCTTTCACAAAGGCCATAAACAACTGCTCTTGACAATGTGTTTTATGCCTGATAACAGTAGTAAAGGGCTGCCACTAACTCAATATCTACCTTTTATCACTTTTATCTCTCCTTTTTCTTGAATTAGCCCTTTTACTATTCTAATCTGAATCTTCTATTCACTCAAATGTCTTTAAGTTTAATTTATCTGCTTCCTCTTTAGTCTAGGACAGCTTCTAACTCCACTCATCTATATCATTTTTCTATACAGCCATCTTCTAGCTCTCCTCATCTCTATTAGGCCTTTTGCTCTGCACAGTTATCCTTTAAGTCTACTCATCTCATTATTGCTCTAAACAGCCATCATATAGCTCCACTTATCTCCCGTATTTCCTTACTCAGCCACCTTCTAACTCCACTAATATTTATCTATTTAGCCTCCTTCTAGCTCCACTAATTTTCCGTCACTATTTAATGAAGAGTAGGGAGGGATCAAGTATATGAGGGCACGGAGGGGAAGTATGTGTGTGTCCCTCCACCCTTCCCCTTCCCTCCCGCGCCTTATACATGTGAAGTATGTTGGAGCTCCCGCTCTCTCTCTCTCTCTCCGGAATACTGGGAGGGGCAGAGAGGAGAAATGTATGTAAGTATCTCTTAAACGCACATCCTGTTTCAGGGCAGTGAGGAGAAATGTGGTGGGGGGTATAATGATGATGTGTGCTGGGGAGCGCGCCGAAGTCAGGGCAGGGTGAGGGGGATGGTCCTGTGAGTCGACCGTGGAGACGGAGCGTGAGGGGGGGAGGGGGGTGTGTTCCCCTCCAGAGGGGGGGGGGGAGTCGCTCGAGGTACGGAGGCGTGTGAGTTCCTCCCCTCTAGGTTCGAACTTCAATCCTCGGTTCCCTGCAAAGACATTTTATAAGCTCCTGGAAACATTCATATCTTCCTTATTATAAATGATCTTTTCTTTGCTCTGAATGAAACCTTCATATCTTCCCTTTTTTACTCAGAACATGGTCTTGTTAGCTCTCAGAATATAGCCTTAAATGGATTCGCATTCCTTGTTTAAAGGGTAAGGGTGAGTAGGGTACTATGTACCATCATTTGCACATGATGAGAGTGTAAATACTCTCTGTACCCAGATCGGCGTGAATTAAAGGGTAAGGGTGAGTAGGGTACTATGTACCATCATTTGCGCATGATGAGAGTGTAAATACTCTCTGTGCCCAGGTCGGCGTGAAGATTACCAGTCTCCTCCGAGACCATGCCGGTTATTAATTACGGGATATACATCCCGGGATGCACGCTTTTAAAGGGTGAGTAGGGTACTATGTACCATCATTTACGCATGATGAGAGTGTAAATAGTCTCTGTACCCGGACCCCGAGCTAAGATGTCGGCAACCTCCTCAGAGTCCATACCGGGACGCTGAGCGGGACAAAGATTACCGGGTCCGGTCTTCGGTTCCGGGACCATGCCGGGAGCCTAAACCTCCAGCGTAAACCCTCATTTATTTCTATGTAATGTCTCTCTCTCTCTCTTTGGTACAGCCATGATACATACGCGTACAAAGATTATAGTCTTTCGCTCGCTGTATGCGATGATTAGGGAACGACGGGTTTTTCTCTCTCTTTCAGAGTGGGACGGAAAGGTTTTGGTATTGGCAGCCCTCCCACGGGGCTGAGGGGAAACTTATACACACATTCATGTTTCAGGACATTGGGTTTGTAAGGGGATGAGGGGGGGTACGGGTCAGCAAGTGGCGCCGGAGGGGTAACCTTCGTCTGTATTGCTTCTCTCTCTAAGACACGAGGATCTAACACGGGACCCGCGAGGGAGGGTTAAGGCGTGCTCTATGACGCTAGAAAAGTCCGGGGGTTTGATTCTCGTGCGAACCAACCAGCGAGGGCTGTGGAATCTTCCTATAAATAGCTCCGGGTGAGCTCGAGTCCAGCGTTCAGTTATCATTTTTTTTCCCTCTCAGGAGTCCGAGGTTCAATCCTCGGTTCCTTACATACATATCTTCCATGACCCAGGTCCGGGCTTGGTTCCCGGGAAACATACAGAACACTATATTTTTATATTACTACCCTCCCTTTCCTGATCCGCATACATATCTTCCTGTTACCTCGGGTTCGCAAGCTCTCTCCTGTGGGTCCGAACTTTCATCCTCGGTTCCTGACGAAGACATGGAAACATACATATCTTCCGCGGAACATGGATTAATTTTAAATTGTATTGCGTCACCGGCATGACCAAGATAATAGAAAATGAATCCCTCTATCTTGGGCTAGTTCTATCCAGTCCACCTCATTACACCCTATGTCTATCTTGAGCTAGTTCTATCCAGTTCACCTCATTGCACCCTATTTCTATCGTGAGCTAGTTCTATCCAGTCCCTTCATTACACCCTATCTCTATCGTGAGCTAGTTCTATCCAGTCCACCTCATTACACCCTATCCCTATTTGAGCTAGTACTATCTAGTCCACCTCATTACACCCTATCCCTATCTTGAGCTAGTTATATCCAGTCCAACTCATTATACCCTATCCCTATCTTGAGATAGTTCTATCCAGTCGACCTTATTACACCCTATTTCTATCTTGAGTTAGTTATATTCAGTCCAACTCATTACACTCTATCTCTATCTTGAGCTATTTCTATCCAGTCCACCACATTACACCCTATCTCTATCTTGAGCTAGTTCTATCCATTCCACCTCACTACACCCTATCCCTATCTTGAACTAGTTATATCCAGTCCTACTCATTACATCCTCTCTCTAACTTGAGCGAGTTCTATCCAGTTCACCTCATTACACCCTATCCCTATTTTGAGCTAGTCCTATCTAGTCCACCTCATTACACCTTATCCCTATCTTGAGCTAGCTCTATCCAGTCCCTTCATTACACCCTATCTCTTACTTTAGCTAGTCCTATCCAGTCAAACTCATTACAACCTATCCCTATCTTGAGCTATTTCTATCCAGTCCACTTCATTACACCCTATCCCTATCTTGAGCTATTTCTATCCAGTCCACCTATTACACCCTATCCCTATCTTGAGCTAGTTCTATCCAGTCCACCTCATTACACCCTATCTCTATCTTGAGTTAGTCCTATCCAGTCCACCTCATTACACCCTATCCCTATCTTGAGCTAGTTTTATCCAGTCTACCTCATTATATCCTATCTCTATCTCGAGCTAGTCCTATCCAGTCCACCTCATTACACCCTATCTCTATCTTGAGCTAGTCCTATCTAGTCCACCTCACTATACCCTATCTCTATCGTGAGATAGTTTTATCCAGTCCACCTCATTACACCCTATCCCTATCTTAAGTTAGTTATATCCAGTCCACCTCATTACACCCTATATTTTTCTGACCCAATCTAATATTATCCTCCCCCTGTGTCTAGGTCTTCCCAATGGTTCTACCAGTCGGTACCATGATCACTGTCATCGAATCTTATATTTGCACTGTATGTCTGAATGTAGAAATCTTAACGTAAAATAATTTTTGGTTTCAAGTCTTGCCTGAAGGCATGCGAGGAATGAGTTTCTATGTTTGTCTGTCTGTCTGTGGAGGCGGTTACAGACAAAACCATTCAAATGAATTTAGTTCAAACTATGTATTTAAATGTTATTTGGCCATTCTTTGAGGGAAAATCGTGATTTTAATTCTAATTCTAGATTTAAGGTTAATTTTATAGTGACCAATTTTTGTAAATTCGAAATTTTTCGGAAATATCTCAATGATTTAGAGAATGTTTTATACCATGTATCATATTTTAAGATTTTAATATCTAAAATTTGATTATTTAAGGTCATTTTACAGAAAAATGACTGATAAAATGTTGTAATTATCCACTTCGGTGGTTGCACGGTCTATTGTGTCACTCTCGCAGAAGACTAGACTGCCGATGACGGGGAGATCGAGTTTAGAACCTCGGCCGGGTGTAATGAGGGCGGCTTTTCTAAATGATTTTCTACTCTAACCTCACGCAAATCCGGGTAAACTTCCTCTCAAATTGAATCTTTCTAATCCCTATCACATATGAGTAATTAGAACATCAGCGTAAAACCCGAACGGTTAGTAAGACAACACATACAAAATAACAACTATAAATAAGGTAATCATGTATTGACACCTTACCTCAGTCAGTCTTTTGTGTTAAAGGTCCCGGGTTCTATTCTCGGCATTGTTGAAATAGCGAGCATTCTTAGTGAATAGGTGGACTATACTAACGGTCATTCTTAGTGACGAGGTGGACTTACTATAACTAGCGAGCATTCTTAGTGACTAGGTGAACTATACTAGTACCCATTCTTAGTGACTAGGTGAACTATACTAGTACCCATTCTTAGTGTCTAGGTGAACTATACTAGTACCCATTCTTAGTGACTAGGTGAACTATACTAGTACCCATTCTTAGTGATGAGGTGGTCTTACTATACTAGCAGGCATTCTTAGTGACATGCTGGGACCCCTTAGCTCACCAAACCTCTTCCGAGGCAATGCCGGGATCCCAAACCTCCTCCGAGACCATGCCGGGGCCCCTTAGCTCACCGGGCAGATGTCGGATATTTCCGTCCGAGGCCATGCTGGGGGGCCTTAGCTCACCAGACAGACACGCTAATATGTCGGGATCGAAGTCGGGAACCTGAAGGAAACATACATATCTTCCTTATTACATAGTCTTAAAAGGATACTCTTTTATTTCTATATAATGTCTCTCCCTCCCTCTCCTGATCTCCTAATGTATCTTGATGTTACATGGACCAGGAGCTCTGTCATGAGCTCTGGTGTATGATAAGTCGAGGAGGACGAGGATGTTTTTATTCTCGACGATTTTCAGAACAGTGGGCAGGGTTTGGTTTGCCGGAAGGTGCGGGAGGGGTAACCTGCGTCTGTATACATTGCTTCTTCTTCCGTGCGGTGATTAGGAGTCCCTTACGAGGGAACTTGGTGGGGGTTAAGGTTAATTACCGAAACGCAACCCTCTCTTTGTAAGTGTGGGAAAATCCTAACGTTCGATGTTTCACATCTGTTCTAAATCTAGATTAAACTGAGTTTGGAGAGAACTTAAGGGTTAAGGTTAAAAGAGGAAACATGTCGGATTTTCCCTCAAACAGGTTATCTCTCCCGCGCATAGTGGTTATCTCTCTCCCTACACAGGTTATCTCTCTCAAAACAGGTACAGTTGAACAAGATAAAGTTCCATGTAACATCATGATTCATTAGCTACATCCATGTAACATCGTGATACATTGGAGCTCCTGATCCGTGTAACATCATAGAGCTCATGATCCGATGCACCAGAGCTCCTAATCCGTGTAGCATCATAGAGCTCCTGATCCATGTACTATCGTGATTCATTATCTACCTCCATATAAAATCATGATTCATTAGCTACCTTCATGTAACATCATGATACACCGGAGCTCCTGATCCATGTGACGTCATGATACATTAGCTACCTCTATGTAATAAGGAAGACATGTATGTTTCCTTCAGGTTCCCGACTTCGATCCCGACATATTAGCGCGTCTGCCCGGTGAGCTAAGGGGTCCCGGCATGTCACAAAGAATGCCTGCTAGTTATAGTAAGTCCACCTCGTCACTAAGAATGGGTACTAGTATAGTTCACCTAGTCACTAAGAATGGGTACTAGTATAGTTCACCTAGTCACTAAGAATGTTCGCTAGTTATAGTAAGTCCACCTCGTCACTAAGAATGGGTACTAGTATAGTTCACCTAGTTACTAAGAATGCCTGCTAGTATAGTAAGTCCACCTCGTCACTAAGAATGGGTACTAGTATAGTTCACCTAGTCACTAAGAATGGGTACTAGTATAGTTCACCTAGTCACTAAGAATGCTCGCTAGTTATAGTAAGTCCACCTCGTCACTAAGAATGGGTACTAGTATAGTTCACCTAGTCACTAAGAATGGGTACTAGTATAGTTCACCTAGTCACTAAGAATGCTCGCTAGTTATAGTAAGTCCACCTCGTCACTAAGAATGGGTACTAGTATAGTTCACCTAGTCACTAAGAATGCTTGCTAGTTATAGTGAGTCCACCTCGTCACTAAGAATGGGTACTAGTATAGTTCACCTAGTCACTAAGAATGGGTACTAGTATAGTTCACCTAGTCACTAAGAATGCTCGCTAGTTATAGAAAGTCCACCCCGTCACTAAGAATGGGTACTAGTATAGTTCACCTAGTCACTAAGAATGACCGTTAGTATAGTCCACCTATTCACTAAGAATGCTCGCTATTTTCAACGATGCCGAGAATCGAACCCGGGACCTTTAACTCAAAAGACTGACTAAGCTATGTTGTCAATACATGATTAACTTATTTACAATTGTTATTTTGTATGTGTTTTCTTACTACCCGTTCGGGTTTTACACTGATGTTATAATTACTCATATGTGATAGGGATTAGAAAGATTCAATTTGAGAGAAAGTGTACCCGCATTTGCCTAGAGTGAGAGTAGAAAATCGTTTAGGAAAGCCGCCCTCAGTACACCCGACCGAGGTTCTAAACTCGATCTCCCCGTCATCGGCAGTCTAGTCTACTGCGAGAGTGACACCTTAGAGCGTGTAACCACCGAAGTGGATAATTACAACATTTTATCAGTCATTATCCAGTAAAATGACCTTAAATAATCAAATTATAGATATTAAAATATTAAAATATGAAACATGGTATAAAATAACCTCTAAATCATTGAGATATTTCCGAAAAATTTCGAATTTACAAAAATTGGTCACTATAAAATTAACCTTAAATCTAGAATTAGAATTAAAATCACGATTTTCCCTCAAAGAATGGCCAAATAACATCTAAATACATAGTTTGAACTAAATTCATTTGAATGGTTTTGTCTGTAACCGCCTCCACAGACAGACAGACAAACATAGAAACTCATTCCTCGCATGCCTTCAGGCAAGACTTGAAACCAAAAATTATTTTACGTTAAGATTTCTACATTCAAACATACAGTGCAAATATAAGATTCGATGACAGTGATCATGGTACCGACTGGTAGAACCATTGGGAAGACCTAGACACAGGGGGAGGATAACATTAGATTGGATCAGAAAAATATAGGGTGTAATGAGGTGGACTGGATATAACTAACTTAAGATAGGGATAGGGTGTAATGAGGTGGACTGGATAAAACTAGCTCACGATAGAGATAGGGTATAGTGAGGTGGACTAGATAGGACTAGCTCAATATAGAGATAGGGTGTAATGAGGTGGACTGGATAGGACTAGCTCGAGATAGAGATAGGATATATTGAGGTAGACTGGATAAAACTAGCTCAAGATAGGGATAGGGTGTAATGAGGTGGACTGGATAGGACTAACTCAAGATAGACATAGGGTGTAATGAGGTGGACTGGATAGAACTAGCTCAAGATAGGGATAGGGTGTAATAGGTGGACTGGATAGAAATAGCTCAAGATAGGGATAGGGTGTAATGAAGTGGACTGGATAGAAATAGCTCAAGATAGGGATAGGTTGTAATGAGTTTGACTGGATAGGACTAGCTCAAGATAGGGATAGGGTGTAATGAGGTGGACTGGATAGGACTAGCTCAAGTTATAGATAGGGTGTAATGAGGTGGACTGGATATAACTAGCTCAAGATAGGGATAGGGTGTAATTAGGTGGGCTGGATCTGACTAGCTCATGATAGGGATAGTGTGTAATGAGTTGGACTGGATAGAACTAGCTCGAGATAGAGATATGGTGTAATGAGGAGGAATGGATAGAACTAGCTCAAGATAGGGATAGGGTGTAGTGAGGTGGACTGGATAGAACTATCCCAAGATTGATATAGTGTGTAATGAGGTGGAATGGATATAACTAGCTCAAGATATAGATAGGGTGTAGTGAGGTTGACTGGATAGAACTATCTCACGATAGGATAGGGTGTAATGATGTGGACTGGATAGAACTAGCTCAAGATAGGGATAGTCTGTGATGAGGTGGACTGGATAGAACTAGCTCAAGATAGGATAGGATGTAGTGAGGTGGACTGGATAGGACTGGCTCAAGATAGAGATAGTGTTTAATGAGGTGGACTGGATATAACTAACTCAAGATAGGGATAGGATGTAGTGAGGTGGGCTGGATAGGACTAGCTCAAGATAGGGATAGGGCTAGCTCACGATAGAGTGTGTAAGAGTTAGATGGATAGAACTCAACATAGGGATAGGGTGTAATGAGGTGGACTGGATATAACTAGTCATGATAGAGATAGGGTATAGTTAGGTGGACTGGATATAACTATCTAAATATAGGGATAGGGTGAAAATGAGGTGGACTGGATAGAACTAGCTCAAGATAGAGATAGGGTGTAATGAGGTGGACTAGTTAGAACTAGCTCAAGATGAGGGATTCATTTTCTAGTATCTCAGTCATCCTGAATCCATGTTCTGTGGAAGATATGTATGTTCCATGTCTTCGTCAGGAACCGAGGATTGAAGCTCGGACCTTCAGGACAAGCTCGCGTAGCCGTGGTAACAGGAAGATATGTATGCGGATCAGGAAAGGGAGGGTAGAAATAGAAAAAAGAGTGTTCTGTATACTCCCGGGAACCAAGCCCGGACCCGGGTCATGGAAGATATATATGTCAGGAACCGAGGATTGAAGCTCGACTCCTGAGAGGGGAAAAAAATGATAACTTAACGCTGGAATCGAGCCCACCTGGAGCTATTCAGGGGAAGATTCCACTGCACTCGGTGGTTTGTCCGCACAGGAATCAAGCCCCCCGGACTTTTACTAGCGTCATAGAGCACGCCTTATCCCTCCCTCGCAGGTCCCGTGTTAGATCCTCGTTTCTTAGAGAGAGAAGCAATACAGACGAAGGTTACCCCTCCGGCACCACTCACCGACCCTCCCCCCCTCACCGCTTACATCCCAATGTCCTGAAACATGAATGTGTGTATTTTCCTCCTTCCGAGAGGCTGCTATACCAACCTCTCCTCCCACTCTGAGAGAGGAGAAGCACTCGTACCTACCCGCAACCTTACTCAACAAAGATGGTGAAACTTATACGGCGCCTGAAACTATTCGTTATAGGAGGAGGGCTAGAGGTCCTTCCATCCCACTCTGAGAGAGAGAGAAAAACCCGTCGTTCCCTAATCATCGCATACAGCGAGCGAAAGACTATAATCTTTGTACGCGTATGTATCATGGCTGTACCAAAGAGAGAGAGAGAGACATTACATAGAAATAAACGAGGGTTTACGCTGGAGGTTTAGGCTCCCGCATGGTCCCGGAACCGAAGACCGGACCCGTTAATCTTTGTCCCACTCAGCGTCCCGGTATGGACTCGTAGGAGGTTGCCACATCTTAGCTCGGGGTCCGGGTACAGAGAGTATTTACACTCTCATCATGCGCAAATGATGGTACATAGTACCCTACTCACCCTTTTAAAAGCGTTGCTCGGTATTGAATCCCGGGGATGTATATCCCGTAATTAATAACCGGCATGGTCTCGGAGAGGACTGGTAATCTTCACGCCGACCTGGTACAGAGAGTATTTACACTCTCATCATGTGCAAATGATGGTACATAGTACCCTACTCGCCCTTACCCTTTAAACAAGGAATGCGAATACATTTAAGGGCTATATTCTGAGAGATAACAAGACCATGTTCTGAGTAAAAAAGGGAAGATATGTAGGTTTCATTCAGAGCAAAAAAAGACCATTTATAATAAGGAAGATATGAATGTTTCCCGGAGCTTATAAAATGTCTTTGCAGGGAACCGAGGATTGAAGTTCGGACCTAGAGGGGGGGAAATCACACACCTCCGTACCTCTAGCGGCTCCCCCCGCCCCTCTGGAGGGGCACAACCCCTCCTCCCCCCTCACGCACCGTCTCCACGGTCAACTCACAGGACATCCCCCTCACCCTGCCCTGACGTCGGCGCGCTCCCCAGCACACATCATCATTATACCCCCCACCACATTTCTCCTCCTGCTCTGAAACAGGATGTGCGTTTAAGGGATACCTACATACATTCTCCTCTCCGCCCTCCCAGTATTCCGGAGAGAAGAGGAGAGAGAGAGAGCGCGCGAGCTCCAAATACTTCACATGTATAGGCGGGAGGGGAGGGAAGGGGTGGGGGACACACACATACATACACATACTTCCTCTTTTTGCCCTCATATACTTGATCCCTCCCTACTATGAAGGTTCTTTCAGTTCCAATCAGCTCCCTGATGTCTCAACTCCACCACCTTTAACTCCATTCATATTACTTCTCCATACACTCAAATGACTTATAGTTCCACTCATCTTTCTTTCCTATATACTATTATGACCTCACTCATAATTCCTATCTATATGTTTATTTAACTTCTAAATCCATTCATATTCCCTCGCTATATTCTCATATGGCTTTCAACATATTTTCAACTTAATTCTAGCCTTGTTAGGCCTCTTTCTTATTTCAATCTTATTCCTTCTACTAATTCACTTATTGGACTACTTCTTCCAGTCACATTCTTACTCTTTAACTCATTCGTCTGATTACTCAAATTATATCCCTTAACTCCTAACTCATCTCTCTTATTTATTCATTTGTATCCTCTTTTCTTCACTTATTCCCTTTATTACTCCATTTATACACATTCTTTATGAACTCATCCCTCTTAAAATTCCAAATATATTTTTTCTTCCTTAGCTCATTCTCTTTATTCCTTCAATTTTTCTCTGAACGCTACCACTATAATGCTCAAAATATTTTCCACCGCCTTAAACTCAATCATATTAGTATTCTAATTATAATCCTCTAATCAAAAACATTCTCTTCCTATTACTCCAGCTATAAACCTCATCTTGGAACTCATCCAACTTATTATTCCAATTATACACCTCCTATTTGATCTCACCACCTTATTACTCGAATTATATTCCTCCTCAATTAACTCATCTACTTTTATTATCCTAATTTTATTACTCTCTTCATTCATCTGATTACTTAATCTAATCATATTCCTTATATCTTTAATTATATGCATGCTTAATCAAATTATCCACCTTACCTCAAATTATGTAGCTGATTATTGCAACTATCCACCTTTGTTTTTCTCCTTTCGTTTTAATAATAAAACATATATTTATATTTATATGTTGATCTTGAAATAACTAACAATCAACAACCCGAAACCCAACTCACAGCTTAGTTTAGTAAGCAGCAATTACATTCCCGCGTTGAAATTTTATTTTACACAAAAACATTTCAGTAAGCAATAGGTTTAACTCAAGCAGTATTAAACATGCCTACTTTCCCATTATGGCTAAACAATCAGTAGCTTGTATGCTCTGCGAATATTACGGCTCACTTCTACAGTCAAAACACGCTAAGGACTTCACGGAATAATATCATGGTGTACAACCCAGACGGTTGCTACATCAATGTTAAATAAAATGTATACTGTAATTTCTCCTTCTATTTTAAGATGAGTGTTGTCATACATAAGTGGTTAAGTTAGACATAAAATAATTACTATTATTAAATATATAGTATCATATTCATGAGAGAACCCAATGCTCACGTGGTTTAAGACATGCGTCTTGAAACGCATATAAAGATTATTAAAAAAATATATAGATAAGTTGTTTGAACTTGATTCAAATATTTTCCTGCCCAATTTAGTTAGATTATGAAAAAACATATACCGGTAGATTGACGGTTATACAGAGAGACAAACCACAAAATCGGTTAAGTTAAAACAGGACCTTCTTGTTTATTATAAGTATAGTATTTGATGGTATCAAGAAGAATTATTATACTTTTTATATAAATAAAATATTGTAATCAATTAATTTTTCGTCTGTCTGTAGACGAGGATAAAGCCAATATAATTTGGTTGGTTTCGTTCGAACTTGAAATTTTTATCATCATAAATCAAAATCGAATCATATTTTTAATTTTAGTTTCAAATAAAGGTTATTTATTTAGATTGCTCATTTTTGAGATATGTTGTGAATATTGATTTAATGTAGATTATTTTTTCCGATGCCAAAATCTTTGAATTTTATTGTATATGTCTAGCCTTGATTACATCGTCACCCTCAAACAAGATCAAACAATACCGACACCTTGGTTCACGCGCCAAGCGCTTGGATGATTCCTGATCAATTAAACTAGGAGATGTTTTGTAAAGATGTGTGAGACGACCAAAAACTGATTAAGAAGCTCCTAAATTGTGCCGCCATAACTAAGCTCTTTGAAGATCTAATAATTTGCTTAACATTTGTAATTTAGAACTTTCTTAATTCTATTCTTTTGTTATTTTTCAGTTGAGGTCATTGTATAGTAAGAAGTATCACTGTAAGTAATATATAGTATTATTTTTAACAATAGCTGTAGGTGACCTGGTGGTCTAGGGGTAAGGTGTCAGACTTCTATGCTGGCGGCTGGGGTTCAATCCTCGGTCCCGGCACAGATTTATCTGATTTCCAAACCCTTCCTTCACCTCTGACAAGACATCTTGTGAATGTGGGGAGTGCCAGGCCTCCACCGTGGTTCGGATTCCACATTAAGCTGTAGGTCCTTCATTTCATCTCACAATCACCCTACCATTACACATTAGCGTAAGTGCGTATAACCCGAACGGGTAGTAAGACGCGGTGCTAATAATATTAATAATAATAATAACAATAGCTTGGGCTAAAAACAATGTATAATTTCGAGGAAAACTCACCCACGACAACATATCGAGATAAACTTTTAAAAACATTCATCAGTGATTCCTTGCCACTAAACTCTCCATCATCCTAAACCAAGATGAATGATAATCCTAATCCTCACACTGCTCGGCCATAGCTGTATGTCTGCCTGTATGTCTGCCGATAAAACAAACTAACTTAACATAAAAAATACTAATTATTTCGAAAATTATGGAAGAGTTAATTAATTAAGCTAACATAGATCCATATCGATGATCACGCAGCGTAGTCGTCAAACTCGTTTAGTCTAGTTTCCCGGAAAAAGGGAAGGTTAGGGCTCTAAACTCGATAATATTATTGTTTCCTATTTGGTCTTTCCCTCTCATTCACCTCCAACGCAGGTACATATCTTATAAACCTTACCTTACTCATTCCTATTTCATTAGTGTGGACACAAGTTTCTCGTTAACTTATTTGGAAGTAAGATGCATTCAAAATCAAAACATTCAGCGTAGCAAACGTAATAATGTGTAAATATTTATTTTTATACAAAATAGGGAAGTTTCGCTACGTTCATAAAATGAAAACAAATATTTTAATAATTCCTCACAACCATGAAGCAATTTACTATTCTCAGTTTTAAACAAATAAACATGTATTCTTTTAATTGATGATTATAATATATTTTGGTCATAACTATTTAATAAATATGAAATATTATTTTTTATAATAAAATTCACTTATTACTTATTTGAAATTAAAATGTTTTTAAACTATATAATTATATTTATATTAATTTAAGGTTTTATTAAAATAAAATTATGATTTTCTGAAAAAGAAATTATGATTTCAAGAAAATGAAATTAGAGTTTATAGAAGAAACTAATATATTATTTCTAAACAATTACTGTCACTTTTATTCTTTAATAAAACTAAACACGTGAGAAACAATTGATTTTGTTTCGTTAAAGACAGTAATGGTGTCTAAACATAAGATTTATCCTATTCTTTTAAAATATTGGATATGTAAAATTAGTGATAGGTAATTATTATTATTATTGATGTCAAAATCTTCAGTTATTTGAATTATTAATTGAACTGGATGGGCTAGCTGAAAATGAGGATGGATAACTTTGAATATTTTTAAAAGTGTGGCAACGAACTATCAAGTTCATGATACCATAGAGTAAGTATCACTAATTGTTGTATTAAAGTAATTTTTTGTTTACGTTTATTTAAGAACGTTCATCAAAGCTGCTGGCTTGAATCTGCGTTACTGTGTGTGCGTAAGGTATGGGGGTAAAAGGGAAAATAAAAGACCTACGATAAACCAGAAATGTGTGCAGTGCACTCTTATTTGAATGATAACTCGACATTTTCCACGGTGAAGATGGGGACAAAACTATGTATCTCTATTAATGTTTAAACAGAAATGATCCACGTAAAATATTGCTTGTATAAACTTGTGTTTTCAAACGGACTGTATTTCAGAGTTGATTGGCATGCGATGCTCGCTCTTAATAACCTGATACTTGAAAGCAAACAATTTCATTATCATTAAAAATGTTATCATATAATATATTGATAATATATAATATTATGTATATAACTAAATATAATTTGTTATAGCCTATTAATTATATTTTTTAAATAATAAGGAAAATATGATTTTATTTATTAAAATATAGTTGTATGTATTTACATTAAATAAGACATATTCTAAGCTATATTTTCCGAAAAATAGCCAAGCATTAAAATGAAAAACTATAGTTTCGGTTACTCATTTATAGACTAAATTTGAAGCTAACTACATGCCTTCAAATTATTTTTGATATTTTAGTTTAAGCTAGTTTTAAATTTGGTTGCACACTAAAAATTTGTATTTAGTACGCATATGATACTTTTATATTTAACAACATAATATAATGCAATATTATGTTTACAGTGTAGGGAAATACCTCTCCGTTGCAATCGTTCTGATATCTCGCATTATTGAAGAAGTTATTTATTTTATTAAAATAGAATTAATGCCAAAATGAAGTCAAATGGTATTAATAAGCAAGTCTATTTAAGATTAAAAGTCCATAAATTACAAGAAAAGATAGAAATATATAATTTTAGACAGCGCTTACGTGATGTATTGCAATTAGGAGTTAAAAGTAAGTTATTAGAAACATAAAATTAGCCTCTTTTTTTTAAACAGATAAACTTTCTAACAGGGTCACAACAAAACTTTAACTCAATTAAGGATTTAAATTTTATTTTCATAAATAAATAAACCAAACTTATCAATAAGGAGCTTTTGTAAGACTAAGGACTATTTTTTTTCTTTTTTGAATACAGGGTATTTGCAGTTTGGTTTATACACTACTCACGCTAAAGTGTAAAGATTATGGAGGTGGAATTTAGAAGATGTGTACACGCATTTGTGTGAAGGGACAGTGAAGAGCCATTAAGGGAAACCACCTTCAATACAGCTTTCCTGGATTCAAACCCTGACCAACCCAGTCTCACAGTCTAACCAATTCTGAGGGTGACACTTCAAACCACGTGGTCACAAAAGCGGGTACATATTAAAGTTAAAGTAACACAAAATAATATATTATTTTTTCAAAAGATATTTCAAAAAGATTAAAATTTAAAATCCACGGACGTACTTAAAAAATTAATCATGTTTCAATACCTTATTATTTTACACATCATCTTAGTACTCATTCGTGTTTAACGCATTCATTTTTACACTAAGTAAAGAGAAATGTAGAATCTTAGAAAAAATATAGCTCATTTTAGTGGAGAGAAAATAATAAACTATTTAGTAAAAACCTGCCTCAGTTTACCCTAACTAAACGTTAACCCCAAACTTGCCATCCCCACAACCCATTATTACATGCGTGATTCGTTGTTCCACACGACCTTAAGTGCTGATCTTGTTTCATTGCTCGTAAGGGCTGGAAATATAAGAGATGCACCTTCATTTGTTATGAGAAAAAAGTAGGAAATTATTTAATAGAAAAAACGTTCAATGATCCAGGATGGGATTCAATTTACGACCTTCTTACCATCAGCAATCCGATCTAAGTAATCTAGGCCTTTATCACAGATATTATTTGCTTTAAAATATTTGTATTATCTGTGATATACCATCAGTAACAACTTACAAGCTGACTGAATCTGTATGGCTTTACACCACCTAAAGCTAGATTTCTCATCAACAGCTATCTTAAGTCTAGGTGGTGGGGGGGGGGGGGGGCATGGAAAGGGCCTTCTCGTACAATGCACAGTTAGTACAGTCGGGCGTCCCCTGTGCAAGGTACAGTACATTGTTATCGGAATAAACTAACTATCATGTAGTATATATATTTGAAATACAACACGTTATTTTGTGCATTTCTTTATTTTTAACTAGGTCATCGGACAAGGAACGGTCCTACGCCAGTGTCCACGTGGACTAGACGTCACACGTGACTAGTCTGGTTTGCCAGTAATAATTAGTCCTAGTTACGAATCTCAGCTGGGTGTTCATGATTAGACGTTCCGTAAATGATTTCCCTCTCTCCTCTCACGAAAATGTGAGTGATTTTTTTCTAACTTGAACCTTCCTCATCCGGGAATCATTATTTGATCAACACGTATAACCAGGACGAGTAATAAGACGCGGTTCAATCGAAACATCATGTCAGTGACCACTACGTCCAGAGTTTTAGATCCCTCCATCCTAATCCGGCAATTTATATTATTTTTCAAAACGCAGTTTTATCACGCTTAGATTAATAATACCAACTATAATATGTTTGTTTAATTTATTTATTTAAATCCACCCTGGTTTGTTTCATTAGCAATGAATGTTATTTATCCCCGATGGCAGGCCTCTAAAAAACAAAAGGTTATTTCTTCTTTAATTAATTATGGACTGGATTTATTCTCAGAATAAAGAATACATTACAAAACTAATTTTCTTGAGTTCCTTACGAAACATTAGATTAATATTAAAGTCGCTTTATACAACATCCGCTGTTAAATGTACCTTTACATTCTTTTTAATCTTCTTCCTTCTTGAAACAAAACTTTCCGTAGTAATAATGGCGCTACAACAAAACATTTCTGGATAATAACTCTTATTTTAATTATTCACTTATATTTTCTCTTGTGGCTCTTCCTTCAAAGTTGTGAAGTTAAAAAATGTTAACTTCTTTTAATAAATCTTATGTTTATTTAAATTTCATCATATTAACTACTGTCCCACAACCTTTAAAAATGTTTGGTTCTGCCTAACATGATGGTGCCCTCTTATATCCTAATACGATACACATTGCACATCCACTATAAACAGATTGAGAACCAGGCATACATAAAGAGTATATTTTAATGTGTGTCAAATATTCTACGGACGTATTCCTATCGACCAAATACTAATAAAGGTAATATAAACGTTGGTCTAGAAACACCTAGTTTCGGAGGTAGGAGGAAATTTACTGTTCAATTAATAAACAATCCGACATAAGACATTGTGCGATTCAACAAGACCAATTTAACAAAAATAAACAATAACACAAGAAGACAAGACATTGAGCCTGCGATCCATGCTTTGTCATATATTTGGAATACAATTGAGGTGTTACGTGTTATGTATAAACCTCTTAAAACCTCAACATCAGTACAGGAGTTGAGTAAACAATGGTCTTTAAATGTCCATAGAGATAAAATCGTTTGTGCTCAAACCTGATCGAGCAGGCATTTCAAAGGATCCCCCACGACTAATCCATATTTGGGGAAAACCTTAAATAACTTTTAAACCAAGTGTTTCTAGACCTATTATTGTATGAAAATTTCTTAGTGTGCCTTGGATGGGAATACGTCCCTAGAATATTTAACACCGATTATAAAAACACACAGAATATTATAGTGTAGTGTCTAATGATGCATTGTCTTCCGGCCCATCAATTTATAAATAAATTAAAATTAATGAAAGAAAAAGCTTGACCCTGATCTTCATTGTCAAGAAAGTTTGCCTTAAATACACACCTCACCAACTATAGAGATAAAATATAGTGAATTGTAATATTCTGGGTTTATATTCCTCATATAAAATTAAAATAATATCATGTTTAAAACTACTTAAAGGTAAGACTAAGATAGAATGCTCTGGAAAAAACTATAACAAAAATATAGAATTTTTTTTATTTAATGAATTAAATAGTTTCAAGATTGGTAGATATATTAAGTGACATTAAAATTCAAATAAATTGATTAAAATTTGCTTCTAATGAGCAACAAATTGTCAAATATGAAAATTTTAAATACTCAACAGAACTAAAAATAAGTTGACTCTAAGTCTAAAATACAAGTATTACATGTTAAAATGGTTTTACAAAACAAAGATACCAAAAAGTGAGGACAATACCAAGTTTGAAGTTCAATTAGGTTGTAAATAAAATTATAAAATTAGACTTTATAGGTGATTTCTTCAGCTGGGTATAAACCATACACCCGAATGACACAGTTTTAATATGTGATAATGCGGCTCCTACAGGGAAAGCATGGCAGAAGAAGACATTGCAGGTAGAATCAGAACAGAGCAATCGGTATAACATTTTTACCTCAATAAACATATTTTAATTCAGGCTAGAATAAACTCAACCATATTGCTAGGTATATCTAGGACCAAACTAATATAAAATTGGGTCTTCTTCTAATTGAAAGTGTGTAAATATCTATATTCTATAGATACTATTCAAGATAAAAACAAACTTTGAATGGAAACAGGCCTCTCTTGAACACAGAGAAACTACTTAACGCGGAGATAGAGGTATTATACTGTGTTCGAGACCAAGTCAACAGAGTCATCAAAAGAGACGCGTCCAAAGATAGAGGTGTACTCGTATGATAAATTTATCGTTGGAAAAACCTAGGTTTGAAGTATGTGTTGCCTTTGCAGTGGTTCCACTTCTTATATTGAGGAAAGACAGAAATAAAGACATTTAAATTACCTAATCACATTTTTCATACGACCAAATTGTCGTGCAACATACCGAAGCAGAGTTTCACATCAAAATAACGTTAAATTTCTTGTTGCTGTTTAAGTAACTAATTTGTTTAGTGTAACAATATATTAATTTAAAATAATTTCGAGATCCTCATATGTGTATTACTTGTGATTTTTTTTGTAAAAGTTAATATAGCTCTACAAACGCTTATAAAAAGACAACCAGGTGGGCGCCCCTTTTATAGCTACCCCTTCCCTCCCTAGTTTGACGTCACACGATCTATTCTGTTCCCAACTTGTCTTGTCTGCCGCCAACCTGGCGCCAGGGAAAAACCCCATTGCCCTGGGCAATGACCTCAATATATATTATTGTCTTGACTGCCCACCAACCTGGCGCCAGGAAAACCGATGCCTGGGGTAATGACCTCAATATCTATTCTTGTCTCAACTCGTCTTGTCTGCCCGCCAACCTGGCGCCAGGGAAATACTCCGTTGCCCTGGGCAATGACCTCAATATCTATTCTTGTCTTGTCGGGCCGACATACTGGCGTCCGGGTTAGGGGGGAGTGAAAGGCAGGGGAAACATTTATCACACTCTACCACCGACAGCCATAGCGCGAGTTTAGTTCCGGGACAGTCCATGTTGTTGGAAGAGCCAATGTTCATTCTACATAAGACAGCCATAGCGCGAGGTTTTAATAAACTACAATGCCCTAATCAATGAATAAAGACTCCAACACCCAAATCCTAGCCAATAATTAATTAATTAACAATCATCAAGAACCAACATGTCCGGGGTTGGTAGGGGAGGGCTGGGAGAGGGGTGTGCTGGACAGAGCCTTGTTCATTCAACATAAGACAGCCATAGCACGAGGTTCTAATAAAAACTCCAACACCAAATAAATTAACAATCATCAAGAACCAACATGTCCGCGGTTGGTAGTCGAGAGGGCTGTAGGGGAGGGGGAAGAGGAGGCAGGAGGAGGGAGTGGGGGATGTGGAAAGTAGGTCATGGGGGTGGGGGAAGGAGGCTATTTATAGCAGCCAATAAGAGGAAAGTAGGTCAATTATAACGTTACTCAAACAGGATTTGAGTGTTTAGACTCGTCATAGGAAGTGGGGTTCCCATGGGGCCAGAACACTACTACCATCATGTCAGTTCAGTTAAAATCACTTTTCTTATTCATTGACATTCATGCCTTGAATGTGATCAAGATATGGGTCTTGCGAACAATAAAACTGTAAATCAAGTTCTCAGGATTGAGTGTATGAGATAGGAGCAGTCTGTATGAAGCCAGAACCTTTCATATTGGTGAGATATTCATGAAACTCAAATTGCTATTTTTGTCTTCAAGATAACATTTCATTCTTCCTTTGACCTTTTTAGAGCTCTGAAGACAGTAGAAATTCACACATGTATTTTTATTAATAGCGATTTTTTCAATGTAGCCCGGGAATCTTGTGCTGGCACACTTTTAAGTAGGCAATGGAAAATTAAGGAAGCTCTTTTTCCAATCGAGTTTCAGTCTTATTCCCGTGCACACAATGGTGAACATATTATTTATTACTTCTAATATTTTATTATGATGGATTTAATAGCCAAATTATCAAAGCTGTTAATTATAATTATAGAGGAATGTAGATACCACATTATTTAAATTAAAAAATATCCCCTAGATAAAGTAAATGAAACCGGAACCTTTTCCCTACTAATCCAATCCTTTCACCAATTAGCTATCTTAGAGTGACCACGTGTTCATTGTGACTATTCAGTCATATTTTTAATGAAAATAATATTGTATTAGCTTATATTAGTGACGAATTTAGTAGATGAATATCTTTTTAATTTGTAGTATAAACACCGTGATTTATTTTGTCAATTGCTTAATGCAAAAAAAGTTTCATTCTTAGAATTGTTTTACTGAAGTGTAAGAAAATAAATTCACTTTTCTGAAAAAATAATAATTTATCAAATTATCCAAGATTGAGCAAAATAGATAATTAATTATACATTGAAAAGGAAACAACAATAAATTTAGCATATTATGACCATAATATGTTTAAAAGTAAAGTCAAACTTAATTGTGGTGTATATTTTATTAGTCTATCTGCTCACGTAAGATTTATTAGTGTATGTTTATATATGTTTTTATTGTATGTATGTATGTACAGTACATATATATTAACTATGGTCAAGTTCATCACTAATCTTTATGCTAACATTGTTTTATTGTTTGTGACTTATTATGCAATTATATATAATTTTATCATTAAAGTATTGGGGGAAAACAGTTAAGTCAATGACTTTCCTGCTTATTCCTTGTTGAAGTGTACATTTGAATAAAAATTGATAGAATATGGGAATCTGTGCAACACACCAAATCGTGTTAAAATATTTTTTATTTAATGATAATTTTGTGGAAATATCTTGTGATTTATCTATTTATGAAATTTTAAAGCCTCCTCTGAAAAGATTGTATTTTTGACTCTTCTGGTATTTTTCTTGTGCTCTGCATTTTGTTTCTTATATTAATTTGTTTGGTTTGATAAAAAAAAATCATAAATTTATAAGCCAGGCCTTTATAAGTGGCAGGTCTGTTACCACCACCCTTTGGGTGAACCTATCTCTTGGTAATCAAATTCCTTTGCTAAAAACCAGGCCAGTAGCCCAGTTAAAATGGGAGGTTTGGAGCCCCTCTGGGCTGACTACAGATCACCGTAACCCAGGGTTCTCGCTGCCGTTAATTGGGCCACGCAGGCCATGACATTGGGTTCATCAAGTACCAGTTCGTGGCTGCCACTCGAGCCCTGGGAACCCGGTTCTAAGACCGTGCGAGAACCGTTTTGTCAAACGCTTCTTAATATTCTATAATTTCTTTCATTCTAATTTCAGTTTTAGCATCCCATTATTAATAGTTATATTAGTATTAATAAACCTTTTAAAAGCAAATTCTAACGTCAATCATGAACCCACACAAGTGTTATATATATATATATATATATATATATATATATATATATATATATAATGGGGCTTATTGCAAACCTGTACCTTGGACAATGATTTTCGGTGAGTATGAATGTCAGCGTAGATATAGGAAGAGGAGAAATGCAGGGACGTTGTTTGTCACACAGTCTGTTAAAATTGTAATGTGAGTAGCTGGTTAGAGAAGCTCTGGAATCGAAGTGGAAATTTCATGATAGAAGGACGCATCATGAACACAATAAAATACTCAAACGGTCTATCATTTCTGGAAAAGAATAAATACGAGTCTCAGGAAATGATGAAACTATTGTTAGATTAAGGAAGGAAATATGATATGGAGATTGATGTTGAGAAGTCAAAAGTGATGGTTTTTTCATAAATAAAAAATAGCCTCTGAAATTACAAATTGGAAAAAAGATATGGAAAACAAGGAGAAGTTTAAGTACCTGTGAAGTCTGCTGACAAAGGAAGTTTACTGTACCAAGGAAGTTAGTCTGAGGATTATCATGATCAAAAAACAAGGTAAGTCTGATTAAATGCTACATATGTTTAACCGCACTGTATGGAGCAGAAACTTAGACGCTCAGGAATATGGAAAATAAATATTTAAATGTTTGCCATGTGCCTTCCCATACAGTTTATGCACCGGGCAGGATGTCTTTTTTGTGGAAGTCTTTGGTGGTGTGCTGTTCTAAGCACTTGACGCACCGGGGATTGTTCTGGCAGTTGTTTCTAGTGTGGCCGTATCTTTGGCACTTGTAGCATTGTACGACTGTGTTGAGTGGTGGAATGTAGGGTTCGATTCTAATTCTGTATGGTTGATTGATTTGACCTGGAAGATGGTGTTGGTGTCTGTGCTTTTTTCTAGGGTCACTTGGAAAGTGGGGAGAAGTGTGACTGTCTGGGTCGTGTTGTCCGCAGTCGATTTCCTAGAGAATTGCTCACGTCGGTCATGGGGAATCCTCTGTCTTTGAGGTATGTCTCTAGGTCGCCGGTAGTCATGTTGAGTGGGAGTCCCTTGATGACAACTTTGACCAGTTTGTCCCTGGGTAGAGTGAACGTGTGGAATTCCTGTTTTAGGTCCTTTAGCAAGTGTTGGAATAGGTCATAGTTCTGCTTGGTCGTCGTGTGGATTTATATACAGTTTGTCCTCTCCTATCTCTTTTGCTACCTTAGTGAAGTGATTGTAATTCTGAGTACTTAGCGTAACTTTTGGGGGGTATCGTGTCTTGGGTGTTTGCTTGCGGCTGATCGTCAGTGCTCGGTTTGTTTGAAGTGGGGGTAATGTTGTCGGCCCTTTTCAGGGCGTCGAACTTGTTCGTCACTACTGTTATTGTCTTTTTTGTCTGGGGTTGATTGTGGGGTCAGAATTTCTTTTTTCATCCTAGTTTGTCAGCCATCGTGAATGTTCCCTGTCCGTCAATGTCAGCTTCCATGTCTGAAACGTCTGTAGAGGAGTAAGCCATGTCTGTGTCGTTTGTTTCTGGTCTGGAGTGGTCGGGGGCGGCCATTTCGCTCAGCCTTGAAAAGAGCAGGATAATGGCCAGTGTGGAAGGGGTAATGTGCCCCCTCTGTGCAGTGGTGGTGAGCTTGTCGTGTTGTGTGATGTCCCGGAAGACGGACTCCAACTGCGAGGTATTGCTTCGTAGCCGGTCACTCTTTACGGCCTACTGTGGCTTCGTTGGCACCGTTAGGTTTCAACCACAGGAACTACCACCAAACGTCCGTCCCGAGTTTAGTTTAGTGTATGTGATTGGGATCTCCCAGCGGGAAAAAGGCAATCGTAAAACGATCTTCACCGCGCGTTGAGAAACGCGCTGTGAGCCAACAAACTCTTGGCTCTACCCAGCGGGCGTATGACTTGTCTGGAAGGCAATTTGCTCGGAAGTCGTGCGTTCGTGGTGTAGTCAACGTTCTCTTCAGTGCCACCATATTTATAGCGTCTTGTTGCCAAGGGATACAAATGTTGAAGAAGTTGAAACTGGCCGGTGACGTCATGTTAGTACTACGCTGCCATCGCTTGGATAAGTAGACCATTTCTCTTCCTGCTCTCTGATTGGCCATCAAGTCTCCATCAAGATCACCCCAGTTTTTTGTCAGTGATCTTTTTAATTTGAGTCACTGATGACACTGGTAGTCAGGCAATGATTTGGTGGTTGGTTCCACTCTCCGTAAGAGGGCAGTTAAGTCCGATCCCACGTCAAGAAAGTTGTCCCGGTAGTCACCCATCAGACACTCGTGACCAGGCTGACCAGTACATCAGCTGTTGAGACACCATGGCAAATTTGCCCCACTCATCTAATTAGGACGTGTTGAAGCTAGGCCAGGCTTGAAGGCTTGCTAGCCAGAAGATTCAGAGGGTAAGTACATGAACAGTTTATATAGAAGAGAATTGCTTGTCAATTATGATGTTTGTATATAACTTGAACTACATGGAAATAGAATAGAGAAGAGTTTTATTCTAGGAGTTAGAAGTTAATGTCAACGTTCCTTGGAGTGGGTAGTACGAAACGAAAGAGAATTAATTCTTGTATATTAACATAAAGGGGGGTGGGGTTGCTTTATTGTAACGTACTAAACTAATGCCGTTACAGAGTTTGTTCTGACTTGATAATAAAATTATTTAAATGTTGACCTTGGATCTTTCTCTAGTATTTTTAAACATGAGTAAATCTAATTTTAAATCTTTTTGCTAAAGTGTCTTTTGGCATGTTGAAGTTTGAATTAGTATTTATTGTGGGACGCCGTTTATTTTTTTTTGACTTGATAAAATGTATAGGTTAATTTTAGGCCTTTGTTCTCAAAGTCCCTCTGAAACGATGAAGTTTAAATGTAAACCTTTCTGCTAGATTCCTTTGATAATAATCAAATTTTGAATGTATAATTTTGTGATCAAATGTGTTTTGGCAAAATATAATTCACAGTTCTAAAATTAAAACACATTACTGATTTTCGTGGTAATATATAACACTATTCTTTCACGTAACATTTAATAAAATATACAGTTATTTATCTCTATCTGAGGGAACTTTTTTTGTATTTTGAGCAAAATAAGATTTTAAATTTTAAGTTTTATTCTAAATAAATATTTAATATGTACAGTGGGTTAGGAAATTTATAAACTTGGTAAAATATGTACTGTACTACCTTACGAGTTTGATTATTTATAGGTTTGGCTAGGTATATGTAATTACCTTAAATATTCGATGGTCTTTACTCTTACTTTTGTAAATTCATTCATATATATTATTTCATACATATATTTTCCATGGCAAATAATAGAATAATTACCTCTGGTCTACAAAAGCCTTACAACTGATTTTAATTAAGTGGACCTACTTTTGATGTTCTGGAAATATTGTTTATGAATATCATTGACTATTCAAAATATTAATTTTCCTTTTTTGTGTACCTAAAGTATCCACCGATTGACTTGCCTGAATACATGGACGATTATATTATTTGATAATGTAATTTAAATTCAAAGTTCTGACAGAACACACTATATTCATTCCTCCATTCCTTTGTAATGCTGTGCACCGGCCTTTGTCCTGAAGGACATAAAAGGAGTAGCTACCACATTGTTTTGAAATTGTAGAGTTTTAAACCCTTACAGTAATTTGGGGCTGCTTTCTACATTTATATAAATATTTCAATTTTGTACCTTACCGGAAAGGTTATAATTCCATTAGTTGTAGAAATTTTGGAGAAAAGATAGATTATATGAAGCTTTCTCTCTATTTGCTTGGCAAACATCAGATTTCTAGAACGTTTAAGAGTGTTAGAACAATATTTAAATCTAAATAGATTTTTTAAACAATTATACAAAATCTTATCCTCCTCATTTCTACAATATCTTTATTTATTTTATAATGATAGTTAGTTAAAAAAAACTCAATTCTTTATTCAAATAGATAGTACAATTTCAGGTGGTTTTAATTTTTAAACTTTTGCTCTCACTAGGAAGTCAAACTTTATCCATTTTGCAAAACATTTCTATACATTCTGCAAAACCTTTCACTCCATTGATTCGTTTAGTAGGTATAACAAAACAGCTTCCCTGGCTTGTGGTAGATCAAACAAGCCATTACGTTGTGTTATGAGCAACAGTGAGCTATGTTCCACTTAAAAGAAACAGAAGTCTAATATATACACTTTTATTTTCTATTTTTAGGCATATAACGTGCAATTTCTGAAACGCCTTTCTTTACTGTCCATCTCGGTTACTAACATTTAATTACATCATTTGAATACGGATGAGACTAATAGTTTATAATAAACGTACACGCATTTTCAAAAAGAGGGAAGAATAACCTTAGTAAAATGGCTCACCATCACACTTGACCCAGAATTTAGCTGATCCTCAGTATCATGTAAACATTGGACTAAATTTTCCTAACATTCATTCTTCGTGTACACCAATGCGGGATTGTTAGAGAATACATCTTATGTGATCACTTTTTAACCAAATGGACTTATATCGTTGTTCTCCTCAGAGGTTATAACTTTTTAACATTAGTGAGAGAACAACTCCAGTTGAAGCGGTAAGCTTTCAGCTGATAGATTGGAAACAAACATTGGCTTTAATCTAGATAATGGTGGGCGAGTAAAAGTATGGGGTGAAGTTGGAACATGGTCTTGCCCAAAAATCTGTCATTTGGAACAAAATAGAGCATAGTTGACTCTGGTGGTGACCAATACTGTCACTGTCACTTAAGAGACAATGACACATGTGGGTAGGTCTATTTAAATGACTGCTTACTAAACTAGATACTACGTTGCTTGGACGTGCCTTTCCCCCTGTCATTACTGGAGCTGGTAGATAATCCTCTCAGCCATGTCTCGTTACATAAATAAAGGAAGAGTTTGACCTGTTACAGAATATGATAGTCCGTGGGCAGGTGTTCAACGTTGATTGTTGTGTTTGTAAAGTGAAGTTGCAATAGAACTAATTAATTCCGTCAATGGTTACAAATATGTTTACGATAAAAATGATAAAAAAAAACTAAACCAATGTAAGCATGATAAATAATTAATTGTAGGAAATCAATATAAAAGCAGGAAAACAGCACAGAAGCTTACTTGCATCTATTTAATCTTACAGTTAAGATCCAAGCATATATTTATAATTTGTTCATAGCCAAATTTATTGCTGTGAAGGCCTAGAAGATGAAAAAAATGGAAGA
The DNA here is from genome assembly GCA_039000515.1 of Timema cristinae. NCBI lineage: Eukaryota > Metazoa > Arthropoda > Insecta > Phasmatodea > Timematidae > Timema > Timema cristinae. The sequence goes on along the minus strand of JBCFYV010011135.1, from coordinate 1,920,581 downwards.
CTCCATCATTAAGCAGAAAAAATATTATCAATGTTTTGTTAATATAATTTTTCTTTCCAAAATGAAATGTTTAGTTTTAATGTTAAATATATTAATTAAATAAATAAATTTTGTTATAAATATAAATTGCATATGTTTAAAAATAAAAAAATTAACCATAAGTAAGTAAGTAAGTAATATTTTGTCTTATCTCAAATTACATATTTTTAAAGAACTTACATTTATTATCATCTATAAAACCTATATATATGTATATGTATTTAATGTAACGGCTTGTGAAGGACCTAAGGCATTTGACCTTGTCACTTTTTCTCAGTTTCGAGTGTAGAGGCCACGAAAATGACCAGTATTTTGGAAGTATTTATAACAAAACATTTTGTTGACCAAAATAAATAAAATTTTCTCCAATGTAAATATACAGTTTAATTTTCTTCACATTGTGATATAAACAGCTATTTAATCTCTGTCTGAGAATATTAGAATTAGATTAAATTTTTAAAAAAGATAAGAGTTATCATTAAATTTCAGCACATTGTTGACAGATATTCAATAACTGATGATATCACTACGCGAATAAAAGTAATATCTATGTTTCTACTATATTTCTTTTTGCCAAATAATGTTTTGCCTTAAAAACTGAAAAAACACCTTTTCTCGCCTCCTCCATATTCCTAGCTTAAATCCGGGACAGATTTTGTTACACTTTATCTACTATTCCATCTAGTTTGAACTGTGGAATTGAGAATAGCTTGCTGGCTATTCTTTATACTTAAAACCTCTGCATTTTGACTTTCCTTTTTACTTAACTGTGAGTCCAAATAATGAACTTCAACTCATGTAGGTGTGAGATATAGGGTCTACCGGTCACCGCGTTTGAATTCGATTCGCTTCGCTTAGAAAGGAGCGTTATATTGTACATCCTTGTGCTCTGGCACTTTTTGTCACCTTCTATGAATACAGTCCTTATACCTAGAGGTCCTGCGGGGAGTGAGCCTGGAGACAGGGGAGAATGAGACCGGTGAGAATGAGACAGGTGAGAAAAAAAGGAGTAGAAAAGTACGGCTAGCAATTGAATACATTTAATGCTGTGAGGCTATTAATATAAATATACATACATTTACAAGGAAAGGAAAATAAATAGGGTAAGAGCACTTTAATTACATATGAATAGAAACAGGCATATGCGTAACACAATATACGTTTCCAAAATATATATTTTATTTTAATATTACGAACACTTTTATTTAATTTTATATATTTTCGTTAATTATGTCATTTATAAATATACATGACTTATAAATAATATATAATATTATTTTTGTGACCCTTAATTTATGTAGTTGATACACTATAACTAAGATACGTACTATGATTTAAATTTAAAAGTGAATATAAGAAAGTAATATTCAATCTTAGACCAATCTCAACATAAATTCTGTTTTGTGTAGAATATCTTTAAATAACACATATTAAAATATAAAGAAGCAAAATTTGTATTAATAATGTACTATGGCACATATTATAATTTTATAAGAAGGTTATTATGATATTTATATTCACTATCTAAAGTTATCAATTGTTTTATGTAAATAATAAGTGTAGACCTATTAATTTATTTTTAATATATAGTGGCTACTATAAATAATAATTAGTGGCAGCGATTCGTATTTGATGGTTGGTTTGGGAAAGGTAGTCATTATTTACCTCTTTTGGAATAAGAAAGATTTGCAGCTAAAGTAAAGCTAAGGAAAGGGGTTAAATCTGATAAATTAAAGATAGCGGAACGCTGAAGATGATTAAGTGCAGCTTTGCACCCGGAATAAAGGACTGGTATAGTGAGGATGTGTGGTAGCTACGACGATTAGTACAATGTAATAACACGAAAGTATTATATAATCAGTATAGGTACTAATTTTAACTAAAATAAAACATTGGTTAAAGGTATGTTGGTTTTTACAATAAATGTATTAATAAATATCTTATATCAAATATAACAAATAATGGATATAAACATCAATTTAAATATCCAATAGAGTAGAGATTTAAAAAACACACACTCCCTAAAGTTGAAGTACTGCCAATTATAATATATTATTACAAAACTTGGTTGTACAGGTTTATTATTAGACCAGTTCTGTAATAAGACTGAAGCTATTCTTATTCCGGAAGAAGTATATAACTTACGGTAGTAATTACTTAACAAACCGTGTTGAATCGAGCTATTTACGTGGTCTACACAAAAAGGTGTCCCAGAAGCACGGATAGACAACCATTGACTTAGAAGCTTATTTCAGCAATTACTGACAAAGAAGAATATGATATTAATAAGTGTATTAGGATTGCGTTATATTAAAAGCCTAGGTAAAAGTTAAAAAGACCTAAATGCCAATTTTTAATGGGATTAACTACATTTAGAAAACGACTAATATTTTGTTGAATTTTGTCAGTGATAGAAAATGTCATAAATAATTACAGATTTATAAACGATACACTTTGTATTGTAAGTTAGTTTCCAAGAAAAGAAGAGGAAACCCACCATTCTAATGAAAATTAATTCTCAAAATGAAATGTTTCGTGATTGATAGTTGTAGTCAAATAAAGGAGGCCTAAATTGTATTATTTTCTGTAAATTTTTTTTAGTAAAATATGAATTCTGCATTTTAAAACAGATCGTAGGACAAATGTATGCTCTTTTCGAAGAAATATAACACTGAATTTAATTTTATTTTTGTAATGGAGCTATACCCAGACACGTAAATTGAAACCAGGACCGTTAAATAAAATATGCTCTTAGTAGGCTTTAAATAAATACTTTTGTGACATTTTAAATATATATTATTAATGCAATGGATTCTAAAAACCACCCCAATCAAAATCCTAAATTTTATCTACTCTGACTTGTCACTATTCCGACATTTCTTAAACAAATATCCCTTTGAAAATCCTGAATTGTATATAAACAAATAGTGGAGCTTAAATCGTAATTATTATGCAAAAAACTAAAATATTTAAAGATGCTCTCCACGTCTTCAAAGGTCTGCAATATGGCAGTATAAATTAATAGAAATGACAAACTAATTTAAGAGTGCAGCAAAATCAATTAAACTTAAAATGTGTGTATTACTTTTACTCGATGCATTGTTTTAATAAGCAACAATCTTATTAATTAAATGTTTAGGAGAAACCAGTGAGCTCGATTATACTTCTGGGACTTGAACCCACCGTTTGTAATTGACATAAACGTAACGTGCAATCTTGTCATCTGCTAGAGGTCGTTTTTATGGTGGCATCCAGTTAGGGGTGTCAAAAAAGTATCGATACTTTACTAATATCAAAATTTTTCCTTTAATTACTATTATTTTTTCCCGATACTTTTACTGATATTAGTACTCACACTCTGTATCAGATCGCTATCTTCCTCATGCTGAGTTTAAATGTTTATTAAGATGGTCTGTAGATGAAGAACAAATGACACTATTGATCAACTCTCACTAATTCTCTGCCTGACGAGCAAGAAGCAGCTCTAGCAATCAATCTTTCCTAACTTCTCTTAACTCGTAGTTTTTCTTTCATCTTTGTTTATCGACAATACAGCCTGATGCCTGACCTAGCGACGGGGTGAGTAGCGACCAGTTTGCCACCCCTTCCTTCATCTATGATAAGGTCATCAAAACTAAACAAAACAAGCTTTTGTAGAGCTCAGTCATTATAATTTTCAATATTTAAATAGTTATGAAAATACAATTATGATGGAAATAATGAAATTATTAATACCTACTAGATAAACAAAACATTTTTTCAGATTAAAATTTTGATTCCGATACTTACTTTTATCAGTACTTTTCTTTTATTACTAGTATAGTATCGATATCCTTCTTTCGATACTTAAAATGAGTACAGTATCGATATTTTTATTTTAGATACCACATCCCTAGACATCCTTTCAGTGAAGCAGTTATTGTCTAAATATTGTTAAAAGGAAGGGCAGTGTAATGGGTCACATTATGACAAGAAATAACGTATTAAGTGATGTAGAAGGACCAGGAAGACCACGAATGTAACTGACTGATAACCTCAAACAAGGAAAGACTGTGATAAGAATCTTCTAGTAGAACATTCTGGATGACTCAATTTAAATTCTTACTCCTTCAGAAGGAACAATGTTTCAATTTCTCTCCTTTCTTTATTGTGTTGTCAAAAAGGCAACCAAAATTCGACAAATTTCCTTTGGATAAAACTCACATAAATATATGTAGAAAGTTAAAAATGTTTAATACATTTATAACATTTATCTTAAAAATTTAATTAAATCAGTCGAAAAAATATTTAGGCCTACTTAATATGGCGTATTCCCAGAAAAATGTTACGTATAAAACTAAGAGTTAGATTATTACGTCAACAAATCATTAAGTTATCATAATATTATACATGAATAAAATAATAAAACGTCATGTTTTATAATTAGTTGATCTCCCTCAAAATATATTTTTTTATATAATTTAAATTTTATGTGTTGAAAATTACATGTCGTACGATCTAAAAACTATTTTTGTGGGTATTTTATTCTAAAAACTACCCTTAACTTTATATTTTTGTAATATTATTTATAAAGTTATTACAAGAATTATGAAAATCTTACAAGCTACATAGATAGTACATGAATAAATAAATACAAACATAATTATTATAAATGCACAAAACTTTAAGTTCTTTTACAATTCTAAACCAATTCTTAAAACATGTTTTTTTCTTCTAGTAGGATTATATAAAGAATAACCTAATGTTTCATTTCCAATGATTTAACTAATAATACCCCATGTATTCTTAAGTTCAATTTTACTGTAGTACCATAACAAGTGGTAGAATGTGGTGATTAAAAAAATACTTTTTATGTTTATGCTGATCTCTGTTAGTAACATGTTGTACTAATAATACGATCAAAAGTGTCTCTTCTGGTGATTTCTAGCAGTTTTATGACTAAGTAAATTACGTTTTTGGCGTTTCGCCTTACTTATTCAGGACTAGATTTGCTATTTAAACTAAAGATCTGCCATTTGTAGATACCATTTAGAATATCTCAGCTATAATTTCAGTGGAAATAATACAAGATTTTTCTCAGGTTCATTGGTTGATAAATGTTGGAAGAAAAACCATTCCAAGTAGATACAATTCAGGATTTTGTAGATATATTTCCAACTGTTAAAGTGAATACTATTCAGAATTTTCATTTGGACAGTGTAATTTTAGGAATGTTCAGGTTTATATAATTTTAGTCATCTCCCTTGAAGAATATATAAGTTCATCGCTGCGAAATGGGCAACATAGTTAGACACACGGATAAAATGTCAAGATAAATTAGTTTGGGTTTGCTGGTGATGAGAAGTTCAGGGTTCGAATGTTAATTAAGTATAATGAGAGATGATTTGCTGGTGATGAGAAGTTCAGGGTTCGAATGTTAATGAAGTACAATGAGAGATGGTTTTGCTGGTGATGAGAAGTTCAGGGTTCGAAAGCTAATGAAGTATAATGAGAGATGGTTTCCTGAAAGCATTTCCACTCTCTTTCCATACACATACGAGTTCATTAATTACTCTAAATTAAACCTACTGATATTTTATAAGTTACTCTAGCTAATATGAATAACAGGTAATACGATACAAATTAAAGGAAAAAAAAAAAAAAATATTAGACTGTTTTACTTATAGTAGTGTAAAAGTGTATTTTTAACTATAATACTTATTTAGAATTTAGAATTGTATAAAACGAGACAAAATATATTTTTTTTTGTTTACTTTCTTTATTTTATTTTATTTTATTTTATCTACTAAATAATATAACAATGCTTATGAATAAACTTAATCAATAACAAAATAATATCTATCTATCTACAAAGGAGTCATAAGTAATCATGAAATCTATATTATGAATTTAACAAATTGAAGAACATTAGATATTCAACGCAGTTCGTTGATATTATGTTTTCTCGCATTGTAGGCCAACTCGCAGAGAACAAAAAGAGAAAACGAAATAAGGTACAAAGCACACGGAAGGTTGGTAGCACAGAAGCTACTTAGCAAGAGGTAGAAGTGCTTTGAAAGGGAGCGTCAAACGTGGAATTATAAACGATGCCAGTAAGAGAATACACCATTACGTTCCGTGTTACCCTGGTAAATAAACTAAAGTGTAATTTAAATTACCACCATTATGTGGCTTGATCTGCCTACTGAAATATAGACGTAGCAGCAAACTTGGTACAATGAGTAAAGACGTGTAAAAAACATCCTATATCCATTGAGAGATGACGTACCAGAATACATTATATTTTAATATACTAGGAAATGCATGCTAAAATAATCCTATAAAACATTTTAGGGATACTTAATACCAGTAAACATGATTTGTTGATAATTTAAAGGAAACTTATCAGAAAATATTATTAGAGTATACATTGGGAGGCCTATTAAATTAATAATGATCAGACAATAATTGAAAGAAGACGTATGAGAAAACATGATTATATATATATTGTATACTTGAATGGATACGTATTATCAATCATTATTAGATAATGTTTAGAAGGTGATATATTAGCAGACATAATTATATCGTAACTTAAAAGGAGACATATCTACAAAAATAATTATATAATACTTTAAAGGAGACGTATCAATAAACTTGACATTAAGATAATATTTTAAAACAGACGTATCTTCAAACAATATCCTAAAATACATTGAGAGAGGAAGTACAAGCTGTCCTTAATAAATATTTCATAAGAAACAATTAATCAACATTATCAATTATCAATTTTTAAATTGGGATTAGCAATAAACTATTACTTTAAATTAAGTAAAATTAATAATAGCTAAATATGTTTATATTTAGGTATACATTTGATAATATATAATTTTTAATAAATATATATGACTAATAAGCTTACCAGAGGGATATCATGGGTCAAAGGTCCGGAATTCCAACCTCTTAAACACTCAAAATACTTTTATTAAATTGTAATGTATATTTATGTTCTCTGTATTTCCCTGCCCATTAGGTTATTCGCGTAAGGAGTAATCACATTATTTCGATAAGGATGAGAAAGATCAGGTTTAGAGTAAGTACACCACAATTGTCATGAAATGAGAGGGTATAACCGTTAAGGAAAACCCCCCTAAGTAGACCTCATGAGGATTTTAACTCTGATCTCACCATCATCGCCAGTCCAATCTAAGATTAGAGTAGCTTCTTAGATCCTTTTACCACTGGAGTAGGATTTAACACCTATAAAAATGTTTTTTGACTTAAAAGTTAAAATACATATTATTTGAGGTGCCTGATAACATAAAATAAAGTATCCTGTATTGACGGGCATTCAGACTAAAGATCCAAATGAGGATACATTTATTCTACAAATTCTTACCAATGTCTTGTGTGAAAGCGATTTTTAGTGCATATTGATAGAAATAGTGTGAGAAAAAAGTATCTAATTAAATATTTATGAAGATTTTAACACTCTATAGTCTATACTATTATATATATTAATTAATTAAAAATATATTTTCCTACAGTTTATGAATAATACTAAATTTTAATTCCCTAACATGTACTAACTAAGCTGTCAAGCTGAACTTTTTTTTAAATATATTTCTTACTTTAACGTTCCGATAGGAAATCGATAACTGCTCACGTTGTAGAATCTTTGATTTCACTTAGTGAAGACGTGGATGAGTGGGTAAATCCAACAAGCCTTGCTGACGATACTAGATTTTTTTTTAGGAAAATAATGAATTCACAAACGTTTCATAACGTAATACCTAGAACTCGGTTCTAGTTTCTTTACATTAGTACTGCCTCCTCTTCCGACAGTAGCTTGTGAGATTTGATTACCCTAACAATGTCTGCTTATTATTTATTATAGGTTATGTAAATATTTTATTTCCCCTCCTTTAATATTCAGTATCTTACCAAATATCCTAACAAGCTTAAATTATATGCAACTTAAGGTTAGTATAAAATCATATTAGAAAGTGAAATGGATTTAATTAATGAAAGAAGATAGAACAAATAAATATTTGTTTAATATTTTTTTAAGATAAATCTAAATCAATGATTGACAACTCGTATAGAATTATGGAATATGTAGGACATGAAGAGAGCTATACTGTGTTAATGGCATAATAATTGATGCTTTTAGAGTGTATGTACCAAAAATCACGCTTAAAAGTGATGTGCTAGGTGTGACGTTATTTGCCTCCCTAACATGTTTTCCCTATATTTTCTACTTTCTGTGAATAGTTTCCAATTTATTTTAGTTTGAAATTAAGCATTTCAAAGTTCAGCCGCTGTATTGCTGTTCTGACAAATAATACTATTTACATCAATTTAATGAAATAAAAGGACTGAATGAACAACGTATAACAATGTTTTAAATAATTTAAATAAGGAAGTTTGACTTAAGGAAGAACACTTACCTTTGATTAAACATATTAATTGTCCTTCTAAGAAGTTTGTTGAGGCTTCTCTTATTTATTTTGAATGTCGACCATGATTCATTTCAACGCATGCGCAGATCTGTCAAACAAGTGAGTGGCAGGTCTCGTGATTGTAAGAGAGGAAACAATGAAAGATGTAAATAACTCCAAACTAGCATGCTTTTCAATTCTGACAGATAGAAATAAATATTTAATCTTTAAGAAAACATTGTTCATATTCATTGGCATACAGTTCAATATTTATATTAAACCTGCATTGCATTTGATTTTCATCCCTATCCATAGCCAACATTTTTTATCTTTTGTTTAATTTATTAGTTTTCTCTTTGAACTTGGAAGTAAAGAATAGAACATTTTTAAATTTGATTTTGGAATACATTTTGGTAGGAGACTGGGTCTTCTTCCCCGGTGTTGGTCTAGCATGGAGCCAAATATGTGGAGCTCTTAATTTAATTTATTTTTAAAGTAAACTAATGGTTGTAAAGTAAATTGCGAGTAGCAAATGGATAGCTAAGTAGATGTGCAAGAGCTAGACTGATTATTTTTTTAATAATTGTGAACGAGTTAACATTAATAAAGTGAAACAAATTTCTGAAATTGGTGCTTTTTCTGCATGGACTAATTCATGGGTGAAGTCAAGCCACCTATTCAACTTTAAAGTAATATGATTATTTTTTCTTTTATCAAATATCAGAATTCATGTAAGAACTTTCAGAAAGCCTATCTAATTCGGATAATTAATTAACATTTTATTTTATGTCTAAATAATAATTGTATGTATTTTTATCTCTTCTTCTTTTGTCTCAACAATATTATATTATTTTGTCAAATTATAATTATAACTCTCCGGATTTACATAGGTAGGATTGGGATGTGGTAAAAAAGGAAACAATAATAACCCACAAAAATTCCAATAATTGTTATTTTATACATTTATTTTTTATTGTAGTCTAAATTACATTATATTTAAACAATCTATTTTTATTTAAATTTCTCATGTTTAATTTTAAGTATTCCCCAGTGGTCTCGAGTATTGAGAGTCATCGTACCACTGTCTGAACTAGCCGAGGTAAATGCTTTTATTTATTATTACTATTGTTCTCCTAGATCATAGGAGTGGCGCCCAACGAATAGTACAATTTTTATACATCTTGACATTAACTGTTGTTATGTATACAAGATTCAGAAGACACTGATAAAAGAAAAAGAAAATTATAATTTATACAATATATTATACATTATTGTTTATGAAAAACCACATTGGAGATAAAAGTGTAACCCTAGCTCTAAAATTAGAGGAGCCTAAATAGACGAAAAGAAGATATATTCTAATGTTTATAAAAAGGTAAATAAACAAATAGGAGTGAGCAGTGTGAGTTACTGTTTTGACAATGCTGGGTACATAATACGTCCTCAGTGCACGCAACTCAATCCTAGATGCGGAAAAACCTACGGTCCTCTTTCAAAGATATATCAACAGATAAAGGATAACAGGATATATAGACAGGATAAAGTTGAAAACTAAAAATTGTGCCTGGATAGTGTACTTTCCTAAACCTAGGGATAACATGGCTTAAATATAGTATTAAGAAATTGCAAGTCATAAATAGCAAGTTTAATAAAATTAGGCCAAATTTTAACAACATTAATATATTCAGAAGAAATTTAAACTTGTTCCGCATAGATACAATAAACAGCAATGACCTTCGTTTACAATTCGTGAGAATCGCGAATCATTACATTAAGACCTTTCAAATCGGTCGGGTAAATAACTATCTTCAATAATAACAAATAGTTAGGAAAATCTCTAAATTATCCTCTATCATTGCTCACAATTTCCACAGAATTATATATTACTCTTAAAATCAAAAGTTTGATTAGGGCGACCAAAACCAATCCATACCTTTAGTAAAATAGTGATCATTCGTAATGAGCCAAAGTACTACATTATATAGCGGACCATCATATCGAATATGGGCAACTATGAACATAAATATTTCCAAAGGGAAATATTTCATACAAATTTAAATGTTTTCATTTAAATACTATAGCAATATTATGTAAAACAAAGTTAGGTCAATGTTTACAAATACCAAGCATAACGCATAACATTACTAATTTTGAATATTCTGACATAATGTTATTAATGAACTCTACCAAGTAAATCATTACTAAATTAATTGTAAAATACAATTCTCAAGTTAAATAGTCCATCATTAGGGCACTTTTACAGTTCTAGTAATGGGAGGAAAACATGTTTAACACAGGCAAGTAAAAATTAGAAGAAAGTAATTTTAAAGATCAGAATTAAATAAAACCATTTACCTGTTTTCCGGTCTAAAGCTCGGGTAACTTTTTTATTCACAAACCCTATTCGCTGCCTGATTATTTTCCAAAGCAACATTTTTAATTTTTATAATGTCGAGAATAAAACCCGGTATAAGCGAACAGGCAGCCACAAGCCCTGTCCACTGACTTATAATTTAATTTTTAACGGTGTCGAGAATTGAATCCCGGTACCAATAGACATGCTATCGAACGAGTTAACGACTGTTGACAAAGGTGTATTTGGAATGTGTCCAAGCAATTGTATATGGTGGAAAGCAGGGGGAGTGAATAACTCTTGCGAAATAAGCTGTAGTATTATTTCAGCTAGACGGTACTCACATATTAGGTGATCTATCTCGTCCAATTCGGCCAAAACGCCGTTATAATCCATTCCGGCGTCATGGTACAGCGGGATGACGGCTGTGGTGTCTGCTTGAGCACTGAGCGCTGGCACACCATCCGACGGGTGACGGCGGTGTTGGCAGTCTCCGGGGGTGGTGCAAGAACGCCAGTTGACGAACCCGCTGCTGGCGTTACGTCCCCCCTCAAGAGGGAATCTAGTTCCCAAATGTCTAAAATTAAATAAATAGATATTAATTACCATTTACGGGGAAAAACACTGGCAAGTCTCTAAAATATATCGTAGGCCGCTAATTATCCATGGACCAGTCGTTTTCTGCCAAGCAAATCCCGTCTTCTGTAAAATACAACAACTGGTCTAGGCTATTGTGATCCACAGGTTGAGCCGCCTCGCCAAGCGTCTAGGGCTTGGCATCTATCAAAGAAGAATAGAATACCGCTATACACCAAAGAAGTAATAAATAAAATAGCCACCCATTAAAAAAAACAAAATTTTTAAACATAACTTAATTTAACCAATTTTCCAGCCCGTCAAAAGTCATCTTAATGCTTGTATGGCGCAAAAACAAATTGAAATGACCGACTGTAATGATTTTAAGGTCTATTTTTACCCGCCGTATGTTCGAATCTCACTTGGGTTATTTTCTACTCTCCCGAAATGCTGATACACATCAGCCCCATGGATTTAGGACGCGCTGCTAAAAAATGTATCAAGGTCGTGGTTTGCTAGATACCGTTAAACAATCTTAGTGCAGGTGTTCGCGGTTTGAATCTCTGTCTGTCACGAAAACGCCTTGTTGATGGTTAAGTAATAGCTTTGGCTACCACATTCGATAAGCTCAAGAGGTCGAGTGCCAGATAACGGGACATTGTGAAGTTAACGAGTCTGCAATGAGGTCGATGCTATTAACAACATGGCCTATGGTTAAACCCAGATGTTAAAATTTGATATTTCCAAGTCCATGAACTTTGGGGTTGGTGGTGGGGGAAAAAGAGAAAGGAATTAGAGGAGGGGGCATGACAAGTTGCGGGGAAGTGAAAGGCAGTCCAACAGTCTTAGGACAGGGAGCAGTTATTCATTCTACACAATACAGCCATAGCGAGAGGTTCGTTCAGCGCCCTCATGCCGAAACGTCACGGACTGTATGCTCCCCCAAATAAATAAATAAACTCCAACACTTCAATCCTATCCAATAATTAATTAGCAATAATTAATTTACAATCATTAATAATTAATCATCAAGAACCAATATGTTCGGGGTGGTAGGCGAGGAGGTTGTATAGGAGGGGTTGTAGGAGAGTAAATTTCGTAATCAGCACTTGGGAAAAGAGGTTAGAAGGAGGAGAGGGGTGGGGGAGGGAGGGTGGGGGCTACAGATAGCAGCAATCAGTGAGCGAGAGGCATGGTCACGTGACCAATTTCAGCTAATAGGAAAGTAGGTAAAACTGGGCCAGGCCATTGGGGTAACTACCTACGTGTTATCGATCTAGCTAAAGTGTTGGTTAAAATATAGTGAGAAATATATTACGTAAAATATGATAAACAACTTTAAATAAATGTTTAATAAATCTATCGACCGAAGCATAACTGTGGTAAAATACTATTCAATACCAATATTGGATTCAATTTAAATGTTGCGCAAGTTGATGCAACTTAGACAATTCTTGACACACAAAGTATTAAATTATTTACATTTATTTTGTATTGAAGAAAGAATGTTTTTCTAAAAAACACAATTATTTTTATTCTTCGTTAATAATAAACTTGCGTATAACCCGAACGGGTAGTAAGACGCGGAGCTAGTAATAATAATAATAATAAATAATAATAATAATAATAAAAACTTTTTAGGGTTAACATCGAATTGTTAGTAAATTATATGCTATCAATTAGACCAGGGTTGGACTGAGCCTCCAAAAGGGCACGGTGCTTGTAGTTTTAGAGGGTGTAAAATATTTTGAGGAACCCTAAAATGTTTACCTATTCACTGTAAGATAAATATAGGAGTGCTGATACAGTTCAATAATATTCATTAATAATAAATATTAGTAGTTACTTCAAGGAATTCTAAAATATATTAGTTTTGTTTTCCCATGTTGATCAAAACCTTGTTAAATATTGTGAATTTCATAAGTAATTTTTGATAAAATAGTATAAAGAAAAAGGCATAGGCTAGGTGAATTTTATTTCACAAAAGTGAAAAAACATCTAGTATCTAAGGAATATATTATACAAGATAATGTGTTATATCCTTGGCAAGGATCCTCAGATTATGTTGATACTGCCTGTCTCAACAACATTCGTCCTGAGCATACTGGGTTACTCTCAGATAAAAGGAAGCGTAGAAATCACTAACCCAATTACCTCAACTAAACCTTAATTGTATCAGCGCTGAATACAAGTCCCTTCAAAGCTTCAAATAATTTTTTTTTCACGCCAAGAATAACTTTTTAAAATTTTAAAATTATTAATAATATTTAGTACCGCGTCTTACTACCCGTTCGGGTTATACGATTTAAGTACTAATTACGATAATGGATTAGGAATTGGGAAGGTTGAATTAGAGGAAATGAACCCGCATTTGCGTGGCAAGAGAGTGGAAAACCATTTAGGAAAAACCACCCCCAGTTCACCCAACCGAGATTCGAACCTCGATCTCCCCGTACTCAGCAGTCGAGCTCAACACGACAAGCGCGTTAGCCAACTACGCCACCGAGGCGGGTTTTAAAATTATTAAATGAATTAAACTTTACATATTCAACAACTGAGATCGTAACACAATTCCCTCCCCCTCCCTGGAATAAGTTTTGATCACAACATTCCCTTTATCACCCTTTTCCATTTCTCTAATTCACTTAGTGTGATAGTAATATTAAATGGACACGACACGTATTATTATGTTATGAAATGGGTTTATTACAACTTCCTTTCCTTAATATTATTATTATCTTCACATCAATCAACGAAAGTAATGTTTACTTGTCTTATGGACAGAAAAAAAATTATGGTAGTCGAAAGGTTAGAAAAGATGAGTTTTGGAAAATAGAAATAGAGTAAAAATTAAAAAGATTTTATTAAAATTGTATATTGCCAGAGCTAATGGATCCTAAGCACACTAGATCAATGAAAATAAGAAATAAAGGATATATTTTGAATGCACAAAAGTCTAAAACAAATTAGCTAAAGATTTTGGAAACAAAGAAGTCTTATAGATTTTAATTCTTTATTTTAAAACTCACTAAAATACCATTATTGATTAAAAATCTATCATATTGTAATATATTGAAAACCCGTATTTTATTGTAATGGCTACTAGATATTTCTACATAGTGATATGTTTCTGGAATAAAAGTAACTGAAGATAATAGCTATTGTAATGACTAACGCTGGGATTTTTATGTAGTATCATATAACAAAATATGTATGTAAATATGTAGACAAATATGTAGAATTATAAAATAAATCTAACATCATGTAAACAAATATTTTACCAAGCACGCAACATTTGCCTTATTTACTCTTTGAATGCCACATATATTGATGGATTACTTGTACTTTGGAGTGCATTTCATTTCTTTCTGTGAACATTGATTGCCGCTTGTCCGACAGAATAATATGCTTATATGTGGACAATGTCTTTTCCACATCAAAGTATGTCACTGGGGCGTATTTCATCAGAAGTATTTTCTCGGTATAAATATTCTCAAGGGTATCTCCATCCAATGAATATACTGGGTTTCATTTTAGCAGTGCCTGAAACTTTGTAGAAACACCTTCACCAATCTCATCTTTCATAGCATTTAGATTTGAAATTAAGCTTTCTATGATATCGATAGATTCTTGTAGTGGAAATCCAAAAATTTTCAACCATTTAATACTTTCTGGAAGCCAACAGAAATGGCTCCTGATAGTAGAAATTTGCTGTTTTATCCATGTTTCCCATCTTCTTAGAACTAATTGCAGGGGAAACGGCACATCAAACAAGAGTTATTAAATTTTTTGACTTGATGTGGGACTTTCACAAATAGGTCAAATTTTTTCCGTAACATACATTAATATATTCATTTGTAAAGACTAGAATCTAATGTATTCCACAACACGATGTGGTCCATGAGCCAAACTTGAATGATGTATCATATCAGGATATAACAACTTCAAAGAACTTGTGATTTTCATTATATACGCCGTGGCAACTGAATATAACACCAGGAGCTTCTCTACGTGAGCTCACCTGGGCCAAAACACTTTCAATTCATCGTTCACGAATCCTGCAACATGATACGTATGTTCCAGCAATTCTCAGTAAATCAAATATGGTTTGGAAATATCATTAGGATATATCTTACCTACCACAAGGTTCACAACAAAATCACCCTAAAAGTCCGTAATTTCATCCACAGCGACCCATATGATGGAATTTCTTATGTAATTTAGTATTATTTTCATTGTTTCTTCACAATATACATGCTGATAATTATTTCTGAGTATTGGTTGATCAGGAATGTGTCGCGTTCATTACTGTCACGAGAAGGATGCAAATTCAGGCATTTGGAAACATTAAAACATGGGATGTTCGCAGCGACCATTTTACTACACAAGTCCTTACATAATTGGTTTATTTAACAGGAAGAAAGACGCCTTCATCTTTGTTTAGAAAAAAAGGGATTCTTCGAATAACTTAGATATTTCTTTCTTAAGTAATGTGCACAGCACATGTTGCTCCTGATGCGATTTCATGGAGCATCAAATTTTTTTGTTGCAAACTTGACAAATTACAAATTTACCGTCGGTTTTGAAGGAGTCATTAATCCCAGCCCATTACTTTAGTTTACCAGTCTGCAAGAATCGGCTGGTATCATGGTGAAAAATTAAAAAATCTTATGGGAGCTTACTGTTAGACTTTCACTTTCAACCGGTCATGTGAAACTAAAATCATTAAAGATATTATAAGATAAGAATGTGAGTTGTTGGAGTAGTGTATTGGAAGGGAGGGAGGTACCAGAATGAAATTCCTTATCTGTTTGCAAAATTATTAAATGATCAAAAGTCATTATTATAGAGAAGGTTATTATGTGAAAACACTTGAAACCGGATAGATTTACCTTTTAATGGTTTGAAAAAATTACCTACCAACAGATTTTATTTACAAGTCATTTAAAAATTTTAAAATTTTCTAACCAATCAATCAAAATTTTAATTAAAATGCAATTTGTATTAATATATTGTAACAAGATTAGTGTTTAACAGTGGGACCAGCGTGCTCTCATTGTTTACCCTAGCTGCGCTCCTTGTTCTCTCTGTCTCCCTCCTTGTCTAGCAGGTAGGCAGCGACATTCTCACTTGGCTGGGGGATTAGAGGGGCCAAGGGGGTGGGGGAGGAGGGCGGAGACACATCTGGAAGGGTCGGGACCCATTTTATTCTGGACTCTTAACTTTATAAATAGAGGATTCTAGACCCTTAGCTGTCACCACCCCTATATAAACAAGCTCAGCGATAGCCGTGCAGATTCAGTTCTTGGTTCTCAACTGATGAGTCCGGGAGTCGCCAGTGCGAGTGTGTGGACCAGTGTGGACACTGTGTGAGCCGGGAGTGGACCAGCGAGTCCAGTGTGTCAACCAGCGAGTACAGTATTTGTGTGGCGCGTGCCAGAGTAGTGTGTATGGCACTGGGACCTGTGGCGGGGTGCCGTGAGTGTAATTAGCATTGAAAGTAAAATTACAGTGAACGAACGTTTTTAGAAACTAATATTTGGATATTTAACTAGTTATTCAGTATTTTTTTTAACAAGCTGTTTACTTGACTTGATGTAATCCTATTTAATGTTTTTTTATTTGTGTATTGATCTACAAACAATTGCCTATATTACCTTAGTCAGTGAACTGTTTAGTTATAGTTAAGCCAGTGTAATTTTATTTTATGTGTTTTCATTTGTTTATTAATTTAAAGACAATTATTAGTATTACTTAACTAAGTGAACTACTCAGTTATAATTTATTCAGATTATTCTATTTATTATGTCCTTATTGGTTTATTGATTTAGATAATTAATTTGACTACCTAATTTGTTAAATTGTTTAGCTGTATTTTTAATTCTGTGAATGTTTTTAAGTGGTGTTTTTAATAATCAAAACCTTGAATATTCCGTGGGCATTTTTTATTCGTGTTTGGTCGGCAACCTACCCCAATATCTCTAAAAGAACTCGTGGTTCACACTTTCACGTGTGAACGGCCTGTGACCCTCCCAGGTCACGTGTGCCCCCCACGTTACAATATATTAAAACATCACAACAAATAAACATGTCAAAAAAGTAAAAGTATATAAAATGATAATAAAATAAAATTTTATAATCAAATAAAATTTATATTTTCTAAGCATCAAAATTGCAAGGAATAAGATATGTATTTACATCGAAATCCCAGCTCTATTAATGACTTCTAGAGTCTTGTAGCTTTACTCTTTTCCTACAATACAATTATTATTAAAAATGTATTTGATGGTAATGGCTACTATATATTTCTATATAAATGGGTTATGTTCTTGTGATCTAGTGCAATAAGAGACAAGCAGGTTAGTGGTTAGTCAATTGGTTAGATAGAGCGTGTCTCTCCAATATTTGAACAACATTAACGCTTTCTAATAATAGCTATGTTACAATGTGTATTTTTTACACAATGGGGGAAGAGGTAACTCAAGTCCAAAGCTACAATAAAAATATAACATCGGTCCGAGAAGTGTATAATGTAAAAAAAAAAACTATCTTCCGTTGGTAGTTCAGGGGGTGAAGGGCAGATACCACCTAAACAATCTCTTTCCAACCAAATGCCCTCCCGCAGTAAAAAATTAAATCCTGCATACGTGCTTGGCTCACACCGTTTTGAGAGTAGCTCCTGAATATACTATGTACTTTTGTCAAATGAGGAACAGCCTACATGAATATAGGCTACACTTTATTTTTATGCATTTATCTACACTCTAGAATCATTGGTTCCCAAACTTGTTGAATGACGTACCACACAAACAATTTCCATATTTTGGATTACCACCAAGATAATGCTGAATATTTTAATATTTAGATAAATATTAATGGCACCCAAGAATATAATGACCCAACTCAATTTATAGATTAAGTTTTTATTTATCATTATTTAACATTTATACTTGATCAATACGGATAATAGGGCACACGTTTCAAATAGATTTTAAAAATACTTATATTTACCCCTCCAAAAACTGTTTAAATCTCTTTTACTTTTTGTTTGACTTTGTCCTAATATAATTATGGTATTTGATGAGACATTAAATTTGTACAACTTGAATTTGCTTGTTTTGTTTTGTTTGGCTTCTCACGGCGTACTACCTGGAGTTGTACGTAAAACTGGTAGTACGAGTATAATGGTTTGGGAAACGGTGCTTTAGATAACCGAGCCAAATACTTAGCGTGTCTTTTTACTAAGCTAATTGTTTAGTTCCCGTTGGGAGAGTAATATTTAATATATTTTAATTAATGTATAGCCTCGACGTCTGTCCTAAGATTACGATAGTTTGTGAGTCATGTGCTTATTTAGTCACTTTCCAAAGTAGATATTCAGAAAGGACACATAAATAATTAATTATTAAACTATAATTTATAAAAGTTTCTAACTCATTTGGTAATATCACCAACTTTAAGCATGTTTAGAAACTGCATGAATAACTTTCCAATTGATTTTAAAAATCTAGATAATCATTATATTATACAATTAGTAATAAATTTGTTTTTCAAACAACATAGCAATAAGATATAGGCATATGATAATATATTTTCACTAAACGCAGATTTAAAACTATTTCAATTTACTAGAAAAATAAAGCAGTTTTAATTAGTAGAGACCAAAGCTTATTCATTGTAGCCCGTTTATTCAAACACATTGCAAACCCAAAACTTCAGGTAGAGGCTGCCGACCGGTCTCTGCTTTGTTTGTCATTCAGAATACAGAAAACCAATATAGCAAAAGAGTGACACACGCCAGTGTAGAGAAAGTAATAGAATGGTGAGGTATTTCCTCTCCTCAAGCTGGTACTCAGTTCGAGAAGGAAGTTAATAGAGTAGTGGGGGTATTTCCTCTCCTCAAGCAGGTACTCAGTTCGAGAAGGAAGATAATAGAGTGGTGGGGGTATTTCTCTCCTCAAGCTGGTACTCAGTTCGAGAAGGAAGATAATAGAGTGGTGGGGGTATTACCTCTCCTCAAGCTGGTACTCAGTTCGAGAAGGAAAGTAATAGAGTAGTGGTGGTATTTCCTCTCCTCAAGCAGGTACTCAATTCGAGAAGGAAAGTAATAGAGTGGTGGGGGTATTTCCTCTCCTCAAGCAGGTACTCAGTTCGAGAAGAAGAAAAGTATAGAGTTGGTGGGGTATTCCTCTCCTCAAGCTGGTACTCAGTTCGAGAAGGAAGATAATAGAGTGGTGGGGTATTTCCTCTCCTCAAGCAGGTACTCAGTTCGAGAAGGAAGATAATAGAGTGGTGGGGGTATTTCCTCTCCTCAAGCAGGTACTCAGTTCGAGAAGGAAAGTAATAGAGTAGTGGGTGGTATTTCCTATCCTCAAGCAGTAGACTCAGTTCGAGAAGGAAGATAATAGAGGGGTG
The DNA here is from genome assembly GCA_039000515.1 of Timema cristinae. Classification (NCBI taxonomy): domain Eukaryota; kingdom Metazoa; phylum Arthropoda; class Insecta; order Phasmatodea; family Timematidae; genus Timema; species Timema cristinae. Next base: position 1,900,778 of record JBCFYV010011135.1, on the reverse strand, counting down.
GGGGTATTACCTCTCCTCAAGCAGGTACTCAGTTCGAGAAGGAAGATAATAGAGTGGTGGGGGTATTTCCTCTCCTCAAGCAGGTACTCAGTTCGAGAAGGAAGATAATAGAGTGGTGGGGGTATTTCCTCTCCTCAAGCAGGTACTCAGTTCGAGAAGGAAAGTAATAGAGTAGTGTGGTATTCTCCTCCTCAAGCAGGTACTACAGTTCGAGAAGGAAAGTAATAGAGTGTGGGGGGTATTTCCTCTCCTCAAGCAGGTACATCAGTTCGAGAAGGAAGATAATAGAGTGTGGGGGTATTCCTCTCCTCAAGCAGGTACTACAGTTCGAGAAGGAAGATAATAGAGTGTGGGGGTATTTCCTCTCCTCAAGCAGGTACTCAGTTCGAGAAGGAAAGTAATAGAGTGGTGGGGGTATTCCTCTCCTCAAGCAGGTACTCAGTTCGAGAAGGAAAGTAATAGAGTGGTGTGGTGGTATTTCCTCTCCTCAAAGCGGTACTCAGTTCGAGAAGGAAGATAATAGAGTGGTGGGGGTATTACCTCTCCTCAAGCAGTGTACTCAGTTCGAGAAAGGAAAGTAATAGAGTGGTGGGGATTTCCTCTCCTCAAGCAGGTACTACAGTTCGAGAAGGAAGATAATAGAGTGGTGGGGGTATTACCTCTCCTCAAGCGGTACTCAGTTCGAGAAGGAAATAATAGAGTGGTGGGGTATTTTCCTCTCCTCAAGCAGGTACTCAGTTCGAGAAGGAAGATAATAGGTGGTGGGGGTATTTCCTCTCCTCAAGCAGGTACTCAGTTCGAGAAGGAAAGTAATAGAGTGGTGGGGGTATTACCTCTCCTCAAGCAGGTACTCAGTTCGAGAAGGAAGTAATAGAGTGGTGGGGGTATTTCCTCTCCTCAAGCAGGTACTCAGTTCGAGAAGGAAGATAATAGAGTGGTGGGGGTATTCCTCTCCTCAAGCTGGTACTCAGTTCGAGAAGGAAGATAATAGAGTGGTGGGGTATTCCTCTCCTCAAGCAGGTACTCAGTTCGAGAAGGAAAGTAATAGAGTGGTGGGGGTATTACCTCTCCTCAAGCATGGTACTCATTTCGAGAAGGAAAGTAATAGAGTGGTGGGGGTATTTCCTCTCCTCAAGCTGGTACTCAGTTCGAGAAGGAAAGATAATAGAGTGGTGGGGGTATTCCTCTCCTCAAGCAGGTACTCAGTTCGAGAAGGAAGATAATAGAGTGGTGGGGGTATTATCCTCTCCTCAAGACGGTACTCAGTTCGAGAAGGAAAGTAATAGAGTGGTGGGGTATTACCTCTCCTCAAGCAGGTACTCAGTTCGAGAAGGAAGATAATAGAGTGGTGGGGGTATTACCTCTCCTCAAGCGGTACTCAGTTCGAGAAGGAAATAATAGAGTGGTGGGGGTATTACCTCTCCTCAAGCAGGTACTCAGTTCGAGAAGGAAGAAATAGAGTGGTGGGGGTATTTCCTCTCCTCAAGCAGGTACTCAGTTCGAGAAGGAAGTAATAGAGTGGTGGGGGTATTTACCTCTCCTCAAGCAGGTACTCAGTTCGAGAAGGAAAGTAATAGAGTGGTGGGGGTATTACCTCTCCTCAAGCAGGTACTCAGTTCGAGAAGGAAGATAATAGAGTGGTGGGGGGTATTTCCTCTCCTCAAGCAGGTACTCAGTTCGAGAAGGAAAGTAATAGAGTGGTGGGGGTATTTCCTCTCCTCAAGCAGGTACTCAGTTCGAGAAGGAAATAATAGAGTGGTGGGGGTATTACCTCTCCTCAAGCAGGTACTCAGTTCGAGAAGGAAGTAATAGAGTGGTGGGGTATTTCCTCTCCTCAAGCAGGTACTCAGTTCGAGAAGGAAAGTAATAGAGTGGTGGGGGTATTACCTCTCCTCAAGCAGGTACTCAGTTCGAGAAGGAAGAGTAATAGAGTGGTGGGGGTATTACCTCTCCTCAAGCAGGTACTCAGTTCGAGAAGGAAGTAATAGAGTGGTGGGGGTATTTCCTCTCCTCAAGCGGTACTCAGTTCGAGAAGGAAGTAATAGAGTGGTGGGGGTATTACCTCTCCTCAAGCAGGTACTCAGTTCGAGAAGGAAGATAATAGAGTGGTGGGGGTATTCCTCTCCTCAAGCAGGTACTCAGTTCGAGAAGGAAAGTAATAGAGTGGTGGGGTATTTCCTCTCCTCAAGCGGTACTCATTCGAGAAGGAAAGTAATAGAGTGGTGGTGGTATTTCCTCTCCTCAAGCAGGTACTCAGTTCGAGAAGGAAGATAATAGAGTGGTGGGGGTATTCCTCTCCTCAAGCGGTACTCAGTTCGAGAAGGAAAGTAATAGAGTGGTGGGGGTATTTCCTCTCCTCAAGCTGGTACTCAGTTCGAGAAGGAAGATAATAGAGTGGTGGGGGTATTCCTCTCCTCAAGCAGGTACTCAGTTCGAGAAGGAAAGTAATAGAGTAGTGGGGGTATTTCCTCTCCTCAAGCAGGTACTCAGTTCGAGAAGGAAGATAATAGAGTGGTGGGGTTTATTACCTCTCCTCAAGCAGGTACTCAGTTCGAGAAGGAAAGTAATAGAGTGGTGGGGGTATTTCCTCTCCTCAAGCAGGTACTCAGTTCGAGAAGGAAGTAATAGAGTGGTGGGGGTATTTCCTCTCCTCAAGCAGGTACTCAGTTCGAGAAGGAAAGATAATAGAGTGGTGGGGGTATTCCTCTCCTCAAGCAGGTACTCAGTTCGAGAAGGAAGATAATAGAGTGGTGGGGGTATTACCTCTCCTCAAGCAGGTACATCAGTTCGAGAAGGAAGATAATAGAGTGGTGGGGGTATTTCCTCTCCTCAAGCAGGTACTCAGTTCGAGAAGGAAGATAATAGAGTGATGGGGGTATTTCCTCTCCTCAAGCAGGTACTCAGTTCGAGAAGGAAAGTAATAGAGTGGTGGGGGTATTTCCTCTCCTCAAGCAGGTACTCAGTTCGAGAAGGAAAGTAATAAGTGGGTGGGGTATTACCTCTCCTCAAGCAGGTACTACAGTTCGAGAAGGAAGATAATAGAGTGGTGGGGGTATTTTCCTCTCCTCAAGCAGGTACTCAGTTCGAGAAGGAAGTAATAGAGTGGTGGGGTATTTCCTCTCCTCAAGCAGGTACTCAGTTCGAGAAGGAAGATAATAGAGTGGTGGGGGTATTTCCTCTCCTCAAGCAGGTACTCAGTTCGAGAAGGAAAGTAATAGAGTGGTGGGGGTATTTCCTCTCCTCAAGCAGGTATCAGTTCGAGAAGGAAGATAATAGAGTGGTGGGGGTATTACCTCTCCTCAAGCATGGTACTCAGTTCGAGAAGGAAAGTAATAGAGTGGTGGGGTATTACCTCTCCTCAAGCAGGTACTCAGTTCGAGAAGGAAGTTAATAGAGTGGTGGTGGTATTCCTCTCCTCAAGCAGGTACTCAGTTCGAGAAGGAAATAATAGAGTGGTGGGGTATTACCTCTCTCAAGCTGGTACTCAGTTCGAGAAGGAAGATAATAGAGTGGTGGGGTATTACCTCTCCTCAAGCAGGTACTCAGTTCGAGAAGGAAGATAATAGAGTGTGGGGTATTCCTCTCCTCAAGCGGTACTCAGTTCGAGAAGGAAAGTAATAGAGTAGTGGGGTATTCCTCTCCTCAAGCAGGTACTCAGTTCGAGAAGGAAGTATAATAGAGTGGTGGGGTATTTCCTCTCCTCAAGCAGGTACTCAGTTCGAGAAGGAAAGTATAGAGTGGTGGGGGTATTACCTCTCCTCAACAGGTACTCAGTTCGAGAAGGAAAGTAATAGAGTGGTGGGGGTATTACCTCTCCTCAAGCTGGTACTCAGTTCGAGAAGGAAGATAATAGATAGTGGGGGTATTTCCTTCCTCAAGCTGGTACTCAGTTCGAGAAGGAAGATAATAGAGTGGTGGGGGTATTTCCTTTCCTCAAGCAGGTACACAGTTCGAGAAGGAAGATAATAGAGTGGTGGGGGTATTTACTCTCCTCAAGCTGGTACTCAGTTCGAGAAGAAAGATAAAACCCAAAACGAAATTTGGTCTTCTATTCTGCCGCACCTTAAGATATTCTGATATTGTATGCCACAGCGATCAGAACACAATTTATGACAATTTTATATTTTCATTTAAAAAGCTAGTCCTCTAATACTACTATTATGAAATGACAGATGTTCAACAACTGTTGAGGAAAATTAAATTCTATGTTTCTACTGGAGCCATATTTTAATAATAATAATAATAATAATAATAATAATAATAATATTATATATTAATAATATATTATTATTATTATTATTATTATTATTATTATTATTTTTAATAAAAATAAATGGTACGGAACTCCACGCACATTTTCTCGCTCTATTGTTTAAAATGGACATATTTACTCAAAGCTCGTAATAAATGTGAAACTAAATAATATACACCAGCAAACCTTAGGATAGATTGCACTATACCTATTTAAACATTCTTTAAAGCACGGTTTTAAATTTTATAATTTTAATTTAAAAAAACTAATGTCCTCATTATGTATATTTGGACCGATAAAGACGATCAATATTGGGTCCACAATGGTCAAAATCTTGTACTAAAATTTCAACTTCTGGTAAACATTTTCGACATTTAACTAGGTGTTGTACATCATCATGTCATCGAATTGCTATTAAATGCCCTCATTTATTAATTTTGACCCTTATAAAATGTAATTATTGACTATTGAGTCAAAAATGGAGATAGATCATTGTTGTACAAACAATTCTCCTGAGAGTTTTAAAGAAAAATAACAGAATTTTTTAGAAACTAACTTATATTTAATTACTCTATGGCATTGGAAAATTATTGCGTTAAAACTTAAGTAGTATCTCTTTACAACTAAATCTCACAAAATTGTATTAATATTTTGCCAATATCTCAGAAACTGCGTGTTTAATAAAAATATATTTCATATAAAAGTTTTTATATTTAATAACACTAAAATTTTGCAATGATAAATTATTTAGTATCTCAAATATTTGCGGAGATACGGAAATATTCAACTTCTGTAAAGTACCCTAAAAGTAATTTTATGGGAAAATGAAAATAGCCAGTTTATTTATAATCTTAATCAATGCCTATATATATTAGTTTTAATTAAAATCGTTAGGGCTTACTTATTTTGGAAAAATCGATTTTTTTTCTCTTTTCGCCCTTTTTTAAATTTCTCTTAATTCTAAGTTTAAACAGACACACAGACAGACGGCATTACAAAGACAACTTTTTAAAGTTCAGGGGGTCATGAGACGTTGAAATTCATAAACATTTTCGGTTTTTTTTTTTTTAAGTTCGCAATACTTAAACTTTTGTGTACGAAAAGTTAAAAATTATAAATATTTGCGGATAGCTTAAAAGTTATTGGTTTTATAAAATTTTGCCTCTTATAAAATATTTGTATTATAAATAGTCTTACATATTTGTAATGATAAGTAATTTCATATCTTGAATAATTTCAGAGATATGATAAAAAAAAAGTTAATTTACGCATTAAAACGGATCCCTTAAAGTCATTTTTCGAAAATTGAGAGTATTCATTTTGATTGGAATATTTATAAGTGATTAGAAATGAAATTTAATCAAAATCGTTAGAACCGATATTAAGAAAATCATCTTTTTCTCTCTTCCCATCAGTAAACTACTTTTAATTTTAGGGTTAGATATCCAATTTCAAAAATCCCTCGGGGCAACCTTATGAAGTTCCTAGATACCAAGTTTTAGGCTGATCGGTAAAATAGTGTAGGCTCTAGTTGGAGGTAGAGACATACAGAGACAGACAGACATACGGAAATTCAAAAAACCCTTTTTCGGATTCGGGGGTTCATAAAACGTCGAGATTCATCAAATTCTCGAGCTCATTTTTTTTACGATCACAATACTTTCTCTAACTGTAAGTTAGCGATAAAGTAAAAAAGGTAAGTTTTGTTTCCATAATTATTGATTTAGGACTGTTTGCTTCACAGATGGTGTTTATTTTATGTGTTTAGTTTTATTTTATTTTTCATTCTCCAAAGGTACTCTACTTTGTATGCTGTTGATAAATGTAGATATTACTTATTACAGTATGTTGGTGTATGTTCTCTTTATATTATAAATGGTAAGCGAGCTCTAGTTTGCCAACTTATCGTGTATATGTTTATTTGTAAACTACATATTATTTCTGTAATGTTAATTACCTTTCAATTGACAAGTTTAAATTTATTTGCTTTAGACACAAAAGTTCAAGCAACCATCATGGTAGTTTATAGTTTAGTCTTCTCCCCCACTTATTTTGAGGGTTGGAACTTGTTTACAGTCTATCTTGAATGTTAATATTTTATTACTCTGCTGCTGTATAGAAGAATAATAAACATATTTATACTATACGTAAAAGTAATTTTGTACCTGAGTTTCTGGGGAATGTATTTGTGGAAATTGTAGTTTCAGTATAGTTAAAAATAAGTAAATTAGTTTAAAGTTGTGTTTATGTGGACTATATATATCATTTGGGAAGATGTATACAGCTAGTATTTTATAGGCCACAGTTAATGTGGTGCATAGAACAATTTCCTGACTCTATAATGGTATTATAGATAACACAATTGCGAACAAGAAATTGCTAGAGGCTCTGATAGAACAATACTATACTTCTTATCTCAAAGTTTGTCATAAACTCAGCGAAAGTCACGTAAATCTTGAAAGTACCCAAGGGTGAAATGCCGGCAAAGCAGCCCAACTTCTCACTCAGACAACTGCTGTTGCACTTAAATTTCACACCCCAGGAAAGGACCAGTAATTAGCGAGAGGAGATACCGAAGTCATCAAAATAATTAAAGATAGGTTTGAACTCAGATCCTAGGGGAGCCTCCAAACATATCTTACGGGCAATATCTGATCAATTAGAACTAAATTTTGCACACAATGATACAACTCATGTAAATGATAAGAGATTATGTAAATAAATCAATTTATTTGTTTTAGAAAGTTATATAATGCCATCAGATTATTCTGTGAGGTTTTCCAAAGATATGAAGAAAGGCATAACTTTAATTATATTACTTTAACTGATAGGTTCAATCAGGATGTACTGAAAAATCTATCCTCCCAGATTCGGACCATAGGAGGGATAAATAATAACCCTCCCTCTCCTATTAATATACTTTAAAGATTAAAAATTATAATTTAAAAAACAACAACAAGAATCTGCTACAAATATAATCTTGATAACTTAAGTAAATCTAGGTATGATGTGGCAAAAGTAAAGAATGCTGGTGTCATTTACTTAATACTTAACGGTTAATTGAAACAAAATAAAATTTATTGTAGAAGAAAGATAATTGAAAAATGAGCATCTGATTCCAACAAAAAGTACTAATGAGTTAATATACACTGTTACATAGACACGATGATAAAAGAAGAAAACTTCTGTATACCAAAAGTATAACAATTAATTCTCCATTTCAAATACATCAATAAAAACAATCTTTTTTTGGAGACTAATGGATTTTAAAAAATATATTCCAGATAAAATATTGTTATTTCTAATCCTACACTTTTGAGATGAAAAGCTATCTCGTCTTACTAAGTGCTACGAAAATATGAGAATTAAAATTTTCTGCTAATGTAAAAAAGCATCAAATCATTTTCACAGTGAAATTAACAACGCATGTAATTCCAAATTTATTTTCCACACCAACTATAGAATTTATATCCTCCTAATTTGTGCTTAGTAAACATCGAGAACGCTTTCATCAGTATATATTACGGATACGAAAGTGAAACACATATTTGTTTAGAGGGAAGGGGAATTATAATAGGGTGATTATTTCTGATTTATGTTTCAAGGAGAACTAAAATATAAATATTATGAAGGCAGGTAACCTTTTAGTAATACATCACATATTAAACAATATTTTTATATGAACTATATATTTGGTGCTGAGCAAATATAATGGTTTCGTTAACTAACCAAGAATCCGATAACTCTTTCATTTTGTTTAATGCAAGTCATATTAACTTTCTTCGCCTTTCAAGAACATGGGAAAGTAATATTAAATATTGCAATATAGGAGTTTGGGCTCTTACCTAGGCGTAAATAGCTCAATGTGTCGATATTTGGTCGACTTGCCAGCCCGGTTTTGGTACGTATTGGCGTTGGCAACTGCCACGTCAGTACGGTAACTTTACAAACTAAAGTGTTGGAGCAACCCGAGTCCACACGAAGAGAGAAAAAAACGGATAGATGACTGTCTTCGGGATTAAACAAAACAAGCGCTCATCTGGAAAGAAACAGATGGAAGTTTGTTATGCATTGGTGAGGTGGTTGTTTAAATTAATAATAAGTCGTATGTCAGTTCTAGCAGCTGATTTTTTGTTTCATAAATTTCATTTTATTTTACCTTCATTTACGTTCATTCTTTACTTCTCAAATTTTTCTGCTTATATGAACTATTTTCTATCCGCATTTTTGGAAGTGGGATTTCGTTGATAGAGTTCACTTATTCTATTACAATTTTGGAACAGTTTTAAGTGTTATAGTCGGAAGCGAATTAGAACTGTCTGAAGCAAAATTCACCCCCACTATTTTGAGTGTCCTTTTGAATTGAAACATTATACATGTTTCACAAATGCTGATTTTCAGATTTTCATGTCAAAATGTGTTCTACAAGGCATTTCATGGCATCAAGAGGAAGGCCATTGTCTGGATAAGGCCTGGAATATCTTTTGGAAAGTTTCCTATATATATATTTAGGATGGGATGTAAGGTGACCAGAGCAAAAGAGAGTTTTTTTTTGCAGTTTTTATGGGCAAACATTCTCTTTTGCCAAAATAAACAAAACATTGATCTAGTACAAACATAGAATTTAATTTTATTCACATGGTGACCTCACAATTTCTTGAATATCTGCGAAAGATGTCCTGGAATTTAATGACAAAATTCTCTCCTCATTTAAAAAGCTGCTCATATAATTACTATATGCTCATGACAGATATCCAGGAAATATTGAGACTAGCACGTGAAAAAAGTTAAATTCTATGTTTGTACAGGAGCGTTAATTGATTTATTTTAGATCAAAACATATTTCGACATTAAAAATTCATAAACACTGTATTTTCCTCGCGTCATCTTCCATATCACTTTAAAATATCCAGTTTTAAGTTATATAATTAATTTTCAACCATTTTTTCTAAAGTCATTTTGATGGGTGGCAATACCATCAACTTTAATACATATTTTATTATCCACAAATATGAGCCCTACCAAGAAAAAATATTTCATTTTAATCCTCAAGAACTTATATACTTTGATAATCACAATATTTGCGTACCATTGTTGTAAAATAAACATGTAAGACGCTAATCGAGGGTTCACCGGTAGGCTAGTTTATAAGTAAAAACCAGGAATATATATAATTAGCATTATAAAAATAAAACTATAATTTTTTTATTTTATGCATATCTACCCTCATACAACTTCCTTATGATGTTGAAGTGCACGTTTTATGTATAGTCCCCTAAACATTGTTAAGGTTCATTGTTGCCCAGTGTCAATGTGCCATATCTACACAGAGAGGTAGAGATATGTTGTTACTAATATACTTAAACTGTTATGTTATTTTTGCTAAAAGAATTACTTAAAATATAAATTTAATAGTCGGTTGACTCTGTCTTTCAAATACGTAATTACGTTGACAAAATTACTGTTTATTTCTGTTTATTTCAATCACAACTCCTAAAGTATCAAATATTAATTATTTATTTACATATAAAATAAATTATACATATATATATTATATACAATCAAAAATACATTATATGTATCTATATATATATATAAAATAATTATATATACAATTAAAAATACAAAATATATATATAGTATGTATAGTAGATTATATATATAATCTACTTAACTTTATTTCACTATTTCACTATATTAAATTTGGCTTTCTTTATTTTGATTCATAAGCTGCCAACCCACTATATGTGTTATTATTTTGTAGGTGATTTTAACGCTATTTGCTTTAGAGAGTGGTTTATTTCGGAACTGTTATGAACTTACTTTATTTTATGTTCTTGGAGACTTACAACCTCTGGTTGTCATTTGAAGAAATAATTGCCCCTATCGGAAGAGATTATTCTCGTTTGGATTTTGGTGCAAAACTTAAATTAATTTTAAAAATGATTTATGTTTATTTGTCAAATTGTAAGATTAAGTTATTTTTATTATAATACTTTCACTGACTAAAGAGTTAAGATATTTTTGGTTATAAATCTCGGCAACCAGTTTTCTCCTAGGCCGGAAATTATTTAAAAACAAAAAATAGCATATTTGTGGATTGTTAGGTTTTTTGTTTTGTTGACTCAAAAAAATTGTAATAAAGATAAGGAAGGACCCAATTTAGGCCGTCCTTTAATATTGAAGTTCATGAAATGAATTATCACTTTCGGCAATACAACAGTGTCAAAAGTAAGGGCTGACATTCAAGGAAGAATAAACGTGAGTTTTCATGAAGATATTGTAAAATATAAGCCACTAAAAAGGCAAGAATAGAATTGCTACCAGAGATCATATGTCTACATTATTGGGTGAAACCAAATTCATCATCCATCATCATCTTGTTGCTAGGAGCTTAAATTATCTTTTTGAAGAACTCATCATTTTAACATTATATACAAATATTCCAAACCTGCGGTTATTTCATCCGAAAAGACTATTTTTGTATCTTAATTAATTACTATTATTTTTTCATTACAAATCAATTGAGAATCTTACATTTTTCAAGTATTGCTTGACAATACTTTTATTAATTTGACAACATAGGAGGCATGCCTTATTAGGTAGGGTCATTTCAAAGGTTTTATTTTTCTGGTCTTCCAACAATAATTACAACACACTATATATTTCATTGAGTAATTTATTTATTTAGCATATTAATGTCATTGTATTTTTGAAAACTGCATCCTATGTACAGATATTTTCAGTAGATTGGATCTCCATGGCAAGAATAATAATCTGCTCCAGGAATTCCTTAGTTGTAAGTGTCCAACTTAAGTTAAAACTTTATACAAAGTCCTGGGGTCTTGAGAGGAGTTTCTCGTCTTACCACTGAGCAGTTTATGGGGATGAATTTATTTAAATAAAAAAAATCTACCTACCTCAAAAAATTAAAAGTGGTTGGTAGTTGGTGCCCAATATATATCGATTAAATAAAATTAATTTACTCATTACATATAATTTAATATATATATAAACAGATAATTTAATATATATATATATTAATAAATAATATATTATTTTCCTCACCACAAAGCTCAGAGGTCCCGGGATTACAAAGGGATTCATGCACCGAGCACCGAGCCAAAGGTTAATATATATATATTGGATGTGTATTTGTATTGCTAGCCTCCCTGAGTTAGATTGAATATTTACTTTACAGTTATTGTTGTATGTTAGTTATCAGTCCTGTTTTGTATATAACACACTGTGAAAGCTAGGTTATTATTAGTTTAATTTCGCAGTGATGATTTAAGTTGCAGTTTTTGTCGAGTTTGTATTAGAAGTCGTAGAGGAGGTGTTTTCCCACAGATATCAATATTACAGTTTGGATATACTTTTATTAAATGAAGGATTAGTAATTAAATTCATAACAAAACTGTTATAGCTTAGAGTTTGAGGTGATATGGTCTAATATTAGTCAGGATTTTGCAACATTTTTCCAAAATAAGTTTGGTATTAAAAATATCCTTGATTTGTGCTCTTAGTAATACATACGTATATTGTAATTGTCACCGTCCCGTGATACCAACAAGGCAATACTGGTAGTGCAGATGGCTCTTAAATAGGTTCCAAGGTGAGCCCAAATGGGTACTCAATTTGTCATCTATCATAATCAAGAGCTACCAGCAAACTCCTGGCTGTTTTCTCGCGCCAACTTGGCCACAGGTAAGGGTGTATGAAGAGAGGTCTTGGAGGCTCACACCTCCCAGGAATTGGTTGGACCCCCTCTGGGATACATGGGATACATATTATACACATACAACATGATGTTATAGATTTTTGCTTTTAATAGAGTTTTAATTGCATGTAATCAACCAAATATTTAGTTAATATTTTAATATTCACCTTCAAGATGGACCTTGTAAAACTTCCGAATGTAATATTACCTTTATCAACATTCCAACCTTTATTTCTATAAATTCTCTATCGCACTGGAAAACAAAGGATGTTTCCTAGAATGAGCCGATTAAATTGACTCCAATAAAATGGGGAAAATATTTTTGCTATCACCTGTCGACCTTAGTTGACAAATTACAAAGAGGAAAACTCAGCTTGATTAAATGAACAACTTCTGTCAGATATTGAGTTGGTATCTTATGTAGGACAGTTTATTATCCTTCACCATCCATTATTTAAACTCACCTACTTACACTTTCCATTTACGTTTAAGATAATTAATTGATCACAGAAATATAATCTGGTTTCTGAAAGGATATCTACCATTTACAATGCTATTACTTGTTTGCCAGATGAGTCTCAGTGGTGTAAAAATTAAGATTTTCTCAAAATAAGTTATGGTGGAATTAATAATTTCCAATGAATAAATTATTTTGAGGATATTAATCTATTTTTCACTCAAAGTATTATACTATAAGAGATGAGAAATAAAGACACATTAATCAACTTATACTTCTCTCATATCTACACAAAATAATATAGAACTGCTCTCAGCCAAAAAGATCAATTTATTATTTCATCAGAGACAGGAGCTACTAAAGTGGTCCAAAGAACCAAATGGAAGGAAAATCAGTTAAAACTTGAGATAAACTGCTCAGTACAATGTGAAAGGGTTGGTTGGTTATCTATCATGAATGAAGGTTAACTTCAACCACTGGTAAACTGGTTTGAGCAATGTATTACTTGAATATGTGCACCAGTGGATATCAGTTGATATGACTGAAACCAGTAATTAAGCAATCTCAGCTTTTATTGTCACTAATGTCTGTGAATATCATTACTAACATGGGTATATATATTTCTACCTTTATTAAAATATAATTAACTGCTCATTTATGGAACTATCTATTTTCCTAACACATATTAAATGCTACAATTTATTTTATATTATAGAGAAACTTTATAGCCAAATGAAGAATTAAATGTTATTCAAATTAAAGCTAATCTCAAATAAGTATTTAAATTTAAATATGTAGGTTCTAGTATCTATACATATATAATATTATTATTATTATTATTATTATTATATATTATTATTATTACCACCGCGTCTTACTACCCGTTCGGGTTATACGCACTCACGCTAATGTGTAATGGTAAGGTGATTGTGAGATTAAATGAAGGACCTACAGTTTAACGTGGAATCCGAACCACGTTGGTGGCCTGGCATTCCCCACATTCACAAGATGTCTTGTCAGAGTTGAAGGAAGGGTTTGGAAATCAGATAAATATGTGCCGGGACCGATGATTGAACCCCGGCCGCCAGCACAGAAGTCTGACACCTTACCCCTAGACCACCAGGTCACCTATATACATCTATAACAAACGTAATATAAACAGCATTGTTGTAAATTAACTCCTTAATCTAAATAGCCAGTAACTTTACTATTTATTGATCTATTTTGTTAAACAAGTTTGTTTTTGGAGCTTAGAGTATAAAAATTACCTACTATATTAATATTCATTTTAGGTGCCAGAATTTTCCATAAACTCTGTAAACGTTTGGGAATGTTTGTGACTGCTTTAAGCAGAGACTTGTGTGTCGATCAGTTCCTACCCAATCTACTCCTCCAGTTGATCCAGAGTTCGAGGTTTGGTGAGAAAAACCTCCTCAACTCATTCCCTCAAGGAAAAATGACAGTGCGTGAGGTCAGGGCTCCACCAAACGTCCCAGCCAATATCCTGGAAAGTGGTTGTTGAGCCAAGCACGGACAGTGATGCAAAATGTGGCAGGGCATCATATTGCATGAAGATGAGGTCATTGAGATTGTATCGAGTTGACACAATATTGAATGTTGGCCTGTATTCAGTTAACTTAAGGACAGCTGGCCTAGATTCAGCTGGCCTATAGTCAGTTGGCTTTAAAGTTGGCACAAAGACTGTTGGCCTAAAATCATCTGACATACAATTTAGGCCAAATGACCTAAGCCATACTGATAAGTACCCATCCAACAACTGTTGATATAACCATGTGAAGAAAATTAAACTTTACATATTTTCTACTGGAATAATAAATTATTTATTTTGGTTAAACAATGCTTTTTGCTACAAATACTGCAAAAACAGTGTCCTTGACGCACGTTGTCTGTGCTCCCTTTTTAGAAAGAATAGTGTCAGTTTGAAGAAACGACCGTTTCAGAAAGCTTCCATTTAAATTAAACTATCATTTTTATTTTTATCTCGATTTATTTGAAAAAAAAAACATTCATTTGCTAAAATTTGAATTAGATGTCAACATACTTTAAATTATAAAATATATTAATTACATTGATGTCTTACCAGAATAATTTTATTTCTCAAAAGCTCTAAGTTAAATGTTTGTATATGTTATAAATAGATTTTAAGTAACAGCTATCTTGCTAAGATTAATAAAATAGTTTATTTTGCTTTTTAAAATTATTTTCAATAATTTCAGTAGTTTTAAATTTGTTTTTAATATCCTAATATATATAATAACTAGCTTTTACCCGTCGTGGCTTCGCCCGCAATAATTGATAAAATCTTTTAATTTTTAACTAACTGTTTTGGTCATAAATCAAACTTTATTTTTTTCAAATATCTATACGTTTTTCTCAGTTCTAGCTGTAAATAATTTTGCCGTAATTTAATTTTCACTTTTAAATATTTCGTAATAAAAGGAATATATATAAGTTATCAATTATATATATATATTTTAATCTTTACCTTCATAATTAGTAAGATAAATAAATAAATAAATGAAATAATATTTTTTCTAACTATATAGCTAAAATAATCACATATTTATTATTTATTAGTATGAAACTACGTCACACTAATTACTATTTACTTTAATTACAAAATATTAAATCACAAATTCTTAAATAAAAATCATTTCAATCACATTATAATCATATATTTATTATTATTTAAAATCAAAGGTTGGTGAATAGTTCCTATATGTTATTCAAGGACATACTCTACCAACGTACAAAGTTTGTTTTGAATCCGTTCGAATCCGTTAACCTTATATTACTTACCTCACCTTTTTAAAGTTAGTAAAGAACAGTTCAAAACTAAAACTTACGCACAAAAAATACAATTGGACTTGTATCATAAAGGTGACTTCATATTTACACGTGAAAAAAAAATATTTCTCTCAACTTTTCGCTCTGTAGAAATATTTTGAAGGTTGGATGGTGAGTAAGTTTTCGTTTTGAGCTGATCTTTGCTAACTTTAAAAAATGGTGAGGTAAAGTAGTATAAAGTTAGTAATATTTTAATTATATAATCACATTCAGATTTACTCTTAAAATTAAATTAAAATCACAATATATAACTTATATCTTAAATACGAAAAGTTTAAACATTAGTATTGTAAAATTAATGTAATGTTGTTCCAGAACATATTCTACCAACTTACGAAAAAAAACTATTGAACTTTTATCATAAAAATAGAAAATGACTGGCCTAACCTGAAAAATATTTAAACATTAGTATTGTAAAATTAATGTAAAATCAAAGGTTGTGAATAGTCCTATATGTTATTCCAGTACATATTCTACCAACGAAAAAGTTTCATTCGAATCCGTTCACCAGTTTTGACGTGATTGAGCAACAAACATCCAAACATCCAAACCTTCGCATTTATAATATTAGTAAGATATTCAACTACCTTCAAATAAAAATATGTTTATATATTATTCAAAATTACTAATCCACCCCCTTTCCCCAATATGTTTGTTGAATAACATCTTGATTAGGCTTAGTTTTATCATTTATCATGATAATCTGTGCTTCGATTTTTTATCACCGCCTCTTACTAACTACTACTCTATTGTGTTAGAAAGGAGGAAGGAAGTATTTTGGAGGTAATATACCCGTATTTCTTGAAAAGAGAGCGGGAAAACATATATGAAAAACCATCCTTAACAGACCTGACCAGGATTTGAGCCGTGAACTCCCAGACATCAGCAGGAAAGTCTTACCTTATAGTGTATACCCCTTGGCCACTGAAGTGGGTATAAATTTGTTTAGTTGGTTACATGATTTCTTATAAATTCCTAGAAATATAATATATATTTTGAACTAAAAGAATTTTAAATTATCAAAGACTGTTATTAAGAATAAAATTCATTCATTTCGCTTACTTTGTATTATTTTATTTTAAACATATTAGTGGAATCATCAGCCTGGTGGTATTGGAGTAAAGTGCTTGCCTAAGGATCCATGTTCATGGGTTCAAATCTAGCCGGGGCTGATGTATTCTTATTGAGCGATAAAAATCTGCAGAACAACCCTCGGGGGGAAGTAAAGCCGTCGGTTCTATTTGTGGCACGTGAGATAACCCTGGAAGGTGTGTGACAATACAATACATTTACCGGAAAGATTCATTCCAGCTGATATAGTTAGTGGGTTCAGAAACACCTTAAACATATCAAATAAATATTTGTTTTGTGAAATCATGATTAGACCATTTTATTTAGGTGATAAAATAATATAAAGCAATAGTTATTTATTGAAAGAAAAATTCTCTATTTACACATTTTAACTAGATTTAATATATTTATGAAATTATTTATATTATGATCTTGCTAGGTATAATTTCTGAATCCATGAAATTGTAAGGTTTAATAATATTATTAAGTAACGTTTGATGGGTTTTTTCGCGACAGAGAAAATATCATACTGTAATAATTATTTTGTATTACTTCAGCACCCCACTTATTTACGTAGTAGTTATATTATTTTATCTGTGAACCATTTATAAGTGCTAGTTTAAGGTTATAGAGAGTGAGGAAGCTAGTGCCGATACCAGCTAAAGGAATATGAGTAAAACCACCCATATAAAGCGTAGTCAAGTGTAGTGCTAGTATAACGTCTAGGACAACTTAGCCACTGTGAATACCGAAATAGTATGAAGAGGAACGCAATCTATTTTTAACATTTTTAATTATGATACTTAATGTATACTTTCTAAACAGACTAACTAAGTCAGCACATGAGTTAAAGTAAACTTAATTCTAGACCAAAGCGCGCATTCAATCCCACAGCATTCCATCAATGTGCAATAGTGGGATTACATCTTTTACCTTGGCTATTATTATGTATATATGGTAATGCAATAATATAATATAATTCCATAGTATATTAAATATCTGTATGCTCCCTCTTTCATTTCTAGTACGATACATGCATAGCCTTCGGATTGCGCTTATAATTTGAATTTTCATACTTTTGTGGCTGACTGACATTTCTAAAACTCTCTGGCTGGCCTGCTTCTATGGTAGACTAAACCTACAAATAATAATAAAAAAAAATGTATGCACCTCTACCAGTATTAAAACTACATTTCAGCTAAATCCTAAATGTTGAAACTATATAAGATTAGTGCATTGCATACAATATAGATTGTCAAAAATAAATACATCTATATAAAATAATAATATTTAGTAGAATTAGGAGATAGGATAGAGGGGAAATAGCTTTGTTGGGAAAAAGTAAGGAAGCTGTTACAAGAAATACAGAAATTTTATTAAAGGATAGTGAGGAAATAGGTTTAGAAGTGAACGCTGTAAAGACTGAGTCATATAATCACATATAGAACACAGATTGGGGACGATAATTTAGGGATCACTGCAAACAACGCATCAGTCACATGGTTAGTGAGTAAAATATTAAGAAACAATTTTAACTAGCAATAAGAACATTAGAGAATAAATTAGGAAATGAGTCTTCAATTGTTGAAAATTCCCCTGCTGTCAAGGGTTGTAAGACTCAGAATATACAAAACCATAATTTTACTGATTGTTCTCTTTGGGTGCGAAACGTGATATCCTACCTTGTATGATTAAAACCAATTTTGGTTGTTCGAAAACAAGATGCTCAGGAAGATACCTGGTCCAAAAAGGAATAAGACCACTGGGAATAGAGGAGGTTGCATAATGATGAGTTACATACCCCTTTACTCATCACAAGACATTGTTAGGACACAATAAATTGCTTATCATCTACACTGAACCCAAACTATAACAAATTTCGCACAGTAGCCATCCTAGTATAGAACTATTTTACATAATCATTTATTAGATCAATCCAAAATATGTTGGTGGATACAAAAATTCTGTTGAGATAAATTTTACAAAAAGAAAAACCTATTGTCTCCAAATGTAGTTTTTTAGGCAGTGTTTCATGACTTAACGAGAAGCAAGCAAATGGTCATCCTTCACAAGGTGCTAAATATAATTATATTGAAATAGTTTAACAATGACTTATTTTGTAACAATTAAAAAGTTTTTTGTGTAATTACACTATGCAAATAAATTTTAAACACAACATCTGAAACACGTGCAAATTGAATAGTCAAAATTTTAAAAGGTTAATGAATGTTTGCCAAGTTTTCGCACATACAAGTTATATATTTCCTTATAGTGTTTCAAAAGTAGTTCCAATATAGAAAATTATAATGGATAATCTCTAATTTATTTAGCAAACAAATAAATAGGCCTACTATTTCCACACGGATATCACAGTTAGAATATTAGGTTAAAAATATGTTTTCAAGATATAGAATGTATGTTCTATACTGCTCACCAAATTGCAAACTGGTGTTCTCTAGTAAATTTGACTTAAGTATATTTTGGTTTAGTCCATGTTCTATCTGGCTCAAATAACCCAATTCATCAAAGAATGAGCTAAGAGTGGTTTCAAGCTTTAAATCATTTCTTATTCTTCACACAAAAGAACTAACAAAGCTCAACAAAAACGTTCTACTCCATCATTCTTTGATATAGTTTTTTTTTGTCACAAGGGGTAGCACGCACGTTCTGTATAGAAGGATAAAATAAAATCTCATTTGTATGATGACGTACACTCCAACTCGTAGAAAAATATGCGTTGCAGAAATAAAAGGAAAAAAAAGAAAGACTGATAAGGAGATTTGTAAAAAAATATGGTTTATAAAAACTATTCTCATTTAAATGCAAACAGTGAATTGCGAAGAGATTCATTCCAGTTCTGTTTAGTAAAACATAAATATGTGATATTATATTTTCAGGGCTAGAAACATACTTCAGAATATACGTATTTGATTTTAGCTCTCAGGATTCAAATAAAAGGCTATTATATGAATATATACAAGTATTCATTCTTCACATCTTAAACATACACTAATCGTAAATATTGTATATACATACATAAAGTTAAATACATTCAGCATACTCGTATATATATTATTTATATATAATATGAATAATATATAATAAATATGTATATATACATATATATACATATATTCATATATGTATATATGTATATTATATTATATATGTGTGTATATATGCATATATGTATATTTATATATACATATACACATACATGCATATATGCATATATACATATATATATACATGTATATATGTATATGCATATATACATATATACATATATACATATATGTATAGCATATATACATATATGTATATTATTTATTATATAATATACATATAAGAATATGCTGAATTTATTTAACTTTATTTTAGACTAGAATAGGCCTAAACTATTGACTACATAAAAAATGTAAAATGGCCATTTATTCTAACACAAACCCTTAAATGAATAGTTTTATTTTGTGAAATATTAGTAATAATAATAATAACAATAATAATACTTATATTAATTGTCATCAATTATTTCCAGTCTGTGCC